>CM063601.1:2707140-2776912 GCA_032356905.1 Salix exigua
TGGTAAGAGGTTAGCTGTGGCTCCTGTCAACAAAGAGAACACAACAAAACATCAATATGATAAATAAAAAAATACGTGATTTTATACATCACAGGATTTCACATGCATCAGATATGAACTTATGCGAAGGAGAGAGCCTTGTAAATAAGATTTTTCCCAAAAAAATAGCTGGAGGAGATTTCCCCGCAATCCAAACACAGCATTATGTACTGAACCTCTTCCAGCAGATAGAAGTTGATGTGGACACATACAAACTTCACTTGCATCATATTTCTTTTTGATCTATAAATTTGCTTACAGATTTAATAGTTTGTAGATGTGAAATCAGCGGGAATGTTATTTTACTTCTCATCGTTTTAACAGGCTTAAAGTTTAAACAAGTTCCTTCATTCACAAGTCTGGTTGATCTTAATGCATGAGAAAGTGACTACATGGCGATCTTTGTGTGAATGGGTGCAAATCAAACCAAACATCAGTTTGATCGTGCATAACTATATTTTGATGTGTCAAGTCCAATTAACAGCACCCCACGCCCATATTTTATGGAAAGGGAATAGAATATTTTATAGCTGAAATTCAACATATCATGGATAAACATGAATCACACACAAGGTAATGCCTTTAAGGTAAATTTGGAGTACAGTCCCCTTGTGAAAGGGAATAGAGAAACAGGGATTATCAAAGCAAGCTAGCCTATGCCTTCAATATTATCGGTATCGGTACTCATAACATCAAAAGATGATTAATGCAAAGATTGTGAAAGCCCAACCTGTCTCAGCCTGCCACCGCCACCACCACCGCCACTGCCTCCTGTCAAGAGCATGCCAATGAGAGATGTCACAACATCTCCCCCACCAGGGTTATTACCAGTATTTCTAATAGTGGTGCGCATTGAGTTCAGAATGCTTCCATAAGTAGCGCCTTGTCCACGCTCAATGGCTTGGATGAAGCAAAAAGTCATTGCACCTGTCGAGGTTATCTTCGATAAAGCCTGTGCAATAACAAATTTTGAATTTTTGAAACCTCGGTCTTAAAATGCATTGCAAATATAAAATTTCACAAATCTCTCATAGCCATTTTTTTACTTTCATGAAACTTACAGATGTATCGGCAGAGGTTTGATGGTCATCACAACCACTTATAGAAATGACATCTCCACCATTTGTCCCTTTCCACATACCTGATTGTGGACGATGGTCCTCCCATACATACTGCCCATTCCTATTTTCAAGAGGCAAGATAATCATATAATCAGAACAGAGAATATAGTCAGACATAAAGGACAATATTGTAAAGCACAAAGGAAACAAGAAGCTTATCTGTAATAGTAATTTGTGCACACAAAAGATGGAAAACCAAACCTGTATTTCACAAAGGCTTGTATCTGTATAATAATCTTTGATTCAAGAAGTATGTGATAATTTACTTAGGAATCAAATAGATAAATAGACGACTCGAATAATTCAGATTCATGTATCAATACTCTATTTATCCACACATATTAGTTTCACTTAAAGGCCCTTTCAGCAATAGCTTAAGCAGAATCAAGAACATTGCATTTAACTTGGGTACATATATGCCAAACCAAATGTCAAATATCGCATGTAGATTCCTCCTCTAACTTAAGAAGTTGTTCTACCATGGAAAAATGCTTTAAAAAAAACCAGATGTTTGAATACTACATAGGACAGAAAGGAAGTCTATGTAGTTAATGTTTGAAATCTGAAATGCTTTATGGTTAATGATGTTTCGATAGAGCTCACTTGTCACAAACAAATAAGAAGAGATTTAATCAAAATCTGAGAATGTTTTGACAACAACTAACCTGTCCATTCTGCAAAGGAAGGGTAGATCCAATACAGTACCACTATGGCAGGCATCAATTATCGCGTGAAGCCTAACACCATGAGGAAGAGGTCTGACAATTGTTGCATTGATTTCATCATCAACAATCATACCTTGAGTTTCAAAGTCAAGTGGACATAGAGTTTCATCATATCCATCAACTTCATCACCATTATAATTTCTTTGCCTTGAACCATGTCCAGAATAGTGAAAAAGCAAGGAATCTCCAGGTTGACAACCTTGTACAAGCCAAAATAATGCCATCCTCATGTTTTGTTTGGTGGGAATTCTGTAGGGGTCAGTTTCCTCTTCTGCACTTCAAAAAAATTCCAGACAAGGATTAATACTGGACATGTCCAAAAAAACCTAAAGCAAACTTTTGGATATGGAGACAACTAAATATCATAGCAATGAGATAAATATAAAACTTCATTTGTACTGCAAAACAAAAGGCAAGAGCAGTTCCAAAGCAAACGATATCAACAAGAGGCAAAACCAGTGACCACAGCTAGATAGTAACTTTAATATGCCAGCACTCTCTCTAGGAAAATGCTGTACAAGAACAAAAACTCACTTCAGGAAAATATAAACTACCAAATAAATCATAAGAAAACTTGTGTTGAAAAGAAAAGGGAAGCAACATAAGAATCTAATCTAGACTTGAAATGGTTATTAATATCCAAATCTGCTTCTTTCTAAGCAATAAATGATAGCATCAGGTGCTACACTCCTAAAAGGTTCTGGTGGGAAATCAAATTCAAAAAATAAAAACATTTACAACAATTGCTATATTTTTCCAGCCATTCGCAAAATGGAATAAGAAATCAAACTAAATGAAATGCAAGCATGAGACGGAGAGCAAATTCAACAGCCTCAACTGTAGAAAGAGAAATACTTCCAATTCTAAAGTTCCTGAGAGTAGCAATCATTTTGTACAAAGAGAACCTCATTCAGAACTCCCTCAACTTGCTATTGAATTGAACATAGGTACATCGCAACGGCTTAAACAGTACTAGTAAACTTCATCATTAAAAAACCCATGGTTATTCCATTAAAAAAATCTACAGTTATACAGCATCGTTACTGATAAAGCAAATTTCACTTGTCCAAATCGTATCCATCAATGTTCATTCGATATGCAAAAATCATCATTTCAATAACACCAGCCCCTACTAAAACATTATCAAGAACCCAGACTTCTTTCAGTCTAAATCCAAAACAACAACAAAAAAAAGAAAATCAACCAAAAGGTCTCTTTTATCAACAAAAACAAGAACCCTTTTTTAACTTCTAAGTACACCCATCTTTGAAGGGAAAAAACGATCTTTTTAGATCTGCAGCTGAATAATCCACATTAAGATTCAAAGGATCAAACTTTTTTTTTTTTTTAAAAAAACAGAGATTCAACGCTGAAATGGACCATAACACATACCAGTTAACATGATAATAGATTCTTGAGGGAACTGAAACTTGGTCATCAAAAGATGACGCATGCAGTTTGCATCATTGATACACCCCTTTAACTCGTGCCTCGAGTACTTGTACGAAATCCCAACAATAACTGCCTTTTTTCTTCCGTGTTGGTTTGGTGGGGGCCCCGGTGGCGCGTGGTTGTAGGGAGACGGTGGTGCGATCGTCGAAGGAAGAGGAGGAGTGGTGGGTATTGACGGTGGAGGAAGGGCATTGCGAGAGTGGTCAGCGATGTGAGTTATAGCTTGACAAACAATACAACGGATGGATCTTGCACCCGGTGGTAGCTGGAGCGGAGTCTGGCAATTGGAACAGTTTACAAGCATGTTACTATACATTACGGTTGTTGCTGGATGTTTTTTTATGGCTATTTTTGGTTTATTAATGGAGTTTTGTTCTGATCAATTGGCTAAGGATGTTTTCCTTTAGCTGGGGAGAAATTAGCTAATAGGAATTCACCCGATACTAAAATGGCAGGTCATGGGCATAGACAGGACCCATTAGGGCGAGGATGGTGCTGGTGCTGGTGTTGCCTTGCCATTAGCTCACCTCGTTTGACTTTTTGTGGTCTCTACGACGCGATAACGTGCCGGGATCCGCCACGCGGAGTCGCGTTATAGCTGCTAGTTGTCTTTTAAAATATTTCTTTTATGATTTTAACTCTAATTTTCTTTTATAGTTTTTCAATTTAATTTCTTGTTATCTTTGTTTTGGTATTCAATTCAATCAACGTGAGAATGTTTCTTCTATTGAGTTTTGTTTAATAATATAAGACTTTTTTCTCAGTTTTCTTCCCTTTTTTCTTTATATTTATCTTTTTTTATTTGTATTTTTATGTTAAAAACTAATATTCTACACATGATATAAGTGTGTTTGGTACTGTTTCAAAAATATTTTAAAAAAATTTGAATTTTTATTTTTTACTTTAAATTAAATTTTAATGCATTTTTAAAAAAAAAACTTAACTACAATCTCAAACGATCACCATATATATATATATATATATATATATATATATATATATATATATATATATATATATTAAAAAAGGAAGGGAGAAAGGGAGTGAATAAAAATAAGAGAAACCTGGGGAAAATCTAATTTTATTGTGTAATTAATTAATTAGATGTCTATATAAATTAACTTGCTTGTATAGAGAATATAATATAGCTGTGAAACCTGAATAAATTGTGATTTTGATTTCTTCTCCTTTTAATCGATTCAGCCATTCTCGGTATCAATTATTATTCTTTTTAAGTAATTTGTTTTTATTGATTCTAATTAAAATTAAACTCTCTAAACAAACCTATAAAATACAATTGTCTTGGATAAAATAGGGTTTCTGCTCTTATTTTGTTTTTCTAGCTTCTTGATTCTTGTCCCACCTGGATAAAATCCACCGCCCGGGAAAGGAGTCGACGGAGCTTCTTTAATGGCGGCCATGCATTGGAGGCCAAGCGAATACGCCGGCTTCCTGTCACTCATACATACATACATACATACATACATACATATCATGGAATTAGATTCTAAAGGAATATTCTCTTTGACGAGTTTCTTCTTGCTCCACAGAAAACGTAAAGCTTCGATCCTTCCACCTACGAGCCTGGATATAAGCAACGAAAGAAAAGTCAACCCGAACCCAGTCGTCTTGTGATCTGAATTGAAACGCGTTGAAACATAGATGAGAGAAGAAGGTGATCAAATATTCAGGTCGATGCATTACTAGACTTAATCAAAATCTATAAGGGTTCTTTCTTAAAAAAAAAAAAAAAACTCGATACGGCATCGTTTATGTTTTTAAACTAGAATAGAATATTGGCCTGGCCCTCCCAGATTGTGACCAGATCTTACCCTGGTTGACTATTTGATCGAGCTTATGATCTTTGTTCATCAGGCAGTAATTCTACCTGGTTGAATTTAATCCAGGGTTTGACATAATTTAATTGCAAATTAATTAACAAGATGCTTTGTTATTTGTTATTCTTTATTCTTTATTTCTTTAACAATTGACTCGTTACAGATTGTATTTCATGATTATTTAAATTATTTTCAGCTAGATTATTTAAATATTACACCTCTAATTAATGATTTTAAGAGTTAACTTGGATTGGATTGACTTTAATTATTTTATTGTGTCATTTTCTAATATTTGATTTTTTTTAATTTTTTTATTTTATAATCCAACAAATGGTTGATTAAGAAATATATTCTTATAAATAAAAATATTATTTTTTTTGTGCACAATTATATTCATCCAGCGAGTCTGGTTAATTAACCCTAGGTGACTCGATCATTTTATTTTTATTTGCAATAAATCACCTCTCCATCGCCTTCGTATGATCGAGTTAAAATATACAATACAATACAAAGCAAAATAACAAAAATAAAAATATAGGCCTCTAAGAAAGCCCAACTGGCCCACAAAAGTAAGAGCCCAGTGAAGCAAAAACCCGAGGCTAGGGCATCCGTTAATGAAAGGGAAAACATTTGAGCTGCTCGCTATATATATAAGTTGAAGTGAAAAAAGGAACTCGGCAGTGTTTCTGTGGCCGCTTCTTCAAGAGAGATTCTTAGGGTTTCTTCTCCTGAAGGCCTCCCGAAATGGTACTTTCTCATAATTTCTGCAAATGATTGCACGTGGATTTTCTTTATCATCTTGCATAATTTCAAATTCTATGAGATTGCAGCTTTATATGTCGTTTGTCGTGTTTTTATCTGTATAAATCTCCGAGTCTCACTCTGTAATTAGAATCAGTTTATCCAAAATACAGCAGTGGTGATTTTCCACTGGTTTTTATTTGGATAAGGTGTTTGCTACTCTGCTGTAATTGCAGATTTATCTACTGGACATCAAATTGCCTGACTCCATTTTTTTGTTTTCTCTTGTTGACATGTAGACGAAGAGAACCAAGAAGGCCGGTATTGTTGGGAAGTATGGTATGTTACTTTAACGCGGTTTTGTTTCGTGTGCTTTATGTGGTAACGGTAAAATGAATGGAAAGATGACATAAAATCACAAATAGCGTTGTAATAATGTTTATCTGCATGGTTTTATGCTCTATAATGCCATTAGCTCTAGTCGGTTATGGAGACTAATATTGAAAAGTTGGAAGAAGTTGAATAAATAACATGGATGTCTTTCAGCTCTTATCTCAGTTTAACTTGGATGCTGTTCACCTGTTTCTGTGCGCCAAAGATTTGCGTTTCTGAGTGCAAATATGTATATCATAGGTAGAAACATGGCACTTAATACATGTTTGCAATGCAGGTACCCGTTATGGTGCCAGTTTGAGGAAGCAGATCAAGAAGATGGAGGTCAGTCAGCACAGCAAGTTCTTCTGTGAGTTCTGCGGCAAGGTAATCAATCCACCATACTAATTCTCTTTTTTGTTTAAAGATCTTTGAATATCTATTGTATTTCTTCACATGATCTGCTGGCTTCATGGGCATGGTACTAATTTCATAAAATGTTCACCATTGTAGTATGCTGTTAAGAGGAAGGCTGTTGGTATTTGGGGTTGCAAGGATTGTGGTAAAGTGAAAGCCGGAGGAGCTTACACTTTGAAGTAAGGATTCCTTCACCTTGTGAATTTTAGCTCTTTGTGTTAGACTTGTACTGTGGTTCTAATTACCTGCTCTGCAAATTTGCTACAGTACTGCTAGTGCTGTGACTGTCAGGAGTACCATTCGTAGGCTGAGGGAGCAGACTGAGAGTTAATTGTATTACTTAGAAGACATGCTATGTATTTTGACTTGTGGATCCTGGTGTCATTTTGATCCGAGACGTTTGATCAATTCATCGATTTCATTTCTTTTAAAGTGTTTGGAGTTATGAAAGTGATAAAAGGAAATCCAGTTTGAGAATATTGTTAATTGTTTATTTCGACCCTTTCAATTTGGAGGTTGTTTGTTACTGTGTTAATTGATGCTCAAAATACATTAAAGTATGTTTTAATCTATTTTGATACATGTATATTAAAATAAACTAAAACACAATAAAATTGATGTTTTTGTTCAGAAATTCATTGAATTATGTTTCTTTTGACAGATGTAATTAATCTAAAAGCACTAATAATTTAAGTAAAAAATTATTTTTTAATATTTTTTCGAAATCACATTCATTTAATATATAAACCAGCTTTGCCTTGTATTGTATACTCTGCCTCATGGTGGTGTAGAGGAATGAGACAGCTAATATTCACATTAGCTTTGCTTTGTGGTACATATGTCGTTGCTATGCGCTCATGGTGGTGTAAAGGATAAAATTGCTAATTTTCAAATTGTATACCGTTAAAAGAATCGTGTGAACTAATATGAAAAGATCTTGTTGAACAATCTTAAAAGGCTGACTAGTAGTCATGTCATCTCAGGAAAAGTGCAAGGATCCTTTCCCATGCGTACAAGGATCAATAACCTATAGGATTTGTCGTAGCTGTGTACCTGACAGGAGAAGAATGCATGAATCTAGATGCATTTATAAAATCCATTTCGGCCCTTTTCAAATCTAGCTGTTAAAATCCCAGGAAGGCTATGTTAAGAATTCTCAGCAAAATTATCCTTCCTCTTGCAGTCACCTAATAGATGCCCCTGAATGCAAGGATCAGATTTCATCTGCAGGGAGGTCAATTACAATTATAAAACTGAATATTGAACTTGAAAGCAACCCAGTCGATTTCCACATTTGTCTCGTGGGCAATTTTATCCAAGTCAAACGATGAGGAACACGGAAGCCTGTATTACATTACATGAGGGAACGTGATTACATCTCATTGACGGTTGCTCATAGCTCGCAGAAAACATCGAGATGGGTTCAGGTTTGACCTGGGCACCATCAGCTCTTCCACTACAATGCATCTAACTCTCTTTACAAAACCTACAAGAAAAAAAGAAAAAAAAAACAAAGGGCCTCGAATAGAGACTGTTTCCCCCCTTTGCTTTGCCAGAAGTCTTGTTTATGTTTACAGATGGTGTCAAAGCAAACAAGACCACCCACTCTACAATGCATCTCTCTATTCACACATGGAACCAAAAGTTTGGATCTCGGGTTGCAGCCTCTCGAAGAAAGAATAGGCTGCTGAAGAGATGGCTGTACAGGCTATGAAGTAATTGAAAAGGAACCGCAAAGCTGTTAGCCTCTTGCCGCAGTTTTGTTAATTTGCCTAAATCATTCTGCATGGGAGTCACACAATTGGAATGTTATCATTGTTATTATTGTGATGCATTTGTTTCTGGACAGCCTTAACTGCTGCCACTCTAGCTGCATTAGCTGCCCTGTTAGCTGCTGCTACTGCCCTATTTACCCTTTCATCAACTTTTGCAACATCATAAGCCTTTTCTGATGCTCTCCGTGCTTCCTGATTGCATGCAAGAACCGCAAGTTATTAAGAAATGAAAACCAGCACAATTACACATTGTTCATGTTCTTCATGCCATATTGAAAGACACTCGGTATAATTCGTGTCCAATTCACATTTCACGAGTACTGACCGAAGTGTTTGGATGATTAAAAAAATAATAATAAAAGCAACATAGTAGTATTAACCAGCAATGCAACACATGAATAAAATTGCATAAAACCACCAAGTAAAGAGTGAAGGTTTACCTGCACTGCATTTAGCACTTTGGAATGATAAACGGCAACAGGAGATACAGCAACATAGTAGTATTAACCAGCAATGCAACACATGAATAAAATTGCATAAAACCACCAAGTAAAGAGTGAAGGTTTACCTGCACTGCATTTAGCACTTTGGAATGATAAACGGCAACAGGAGATACAGGATAAGAGGTGTTCTGTGTGCTCGGGACATCAAGAATTCCATTTTGCCAGTGACCGGACTGAGTCTCCCCATTTCTGAATGTGTACATTCCAAGGCCTTGCCTTCTACCCTCATGCCAGGCTCCCTCGTACCGATGCCCATTTGCAAAATGATAGACACCAAACCCATGCATCTTGTCAGCGAAATATTCTCCAGCATATGTATCCCCATTCCTAAATAATAAAAAATCAGATGCGTGGGTGGTTTATACTGCAGTATACATAATCAGGGTGGCTAATAAGGCTGTAAATCTTTTTAGCATAAAATGAAAAGTTTATTAATATATTCTTGTATGAGCATGCACCAAGTTACAGATAGAGAGACTAACAAACCATAATTACTCGATAATCCATGATCTGGTCCATGTGATTTCCCATAATCCATTCCATCCTATCTAATATAATTGTGAGGAAAGTGAAAATGAAAACTGGTACAACTGAAAACAATGAACATCTTATCC
Source organism: Salix exigua (assembly GCA_032356905.1). NCBI lineage: Eukaryota > Viridiplantae > Streptophyta > Magnoliopsida > Malpighiales > Salicaceae > Salix > Salix exigua. The sequence continues at coordinate 2,716,738 of CM063601.1, forward strand.
CTTCATATGACCTCCAAAACTCAATGAATGCTGAACAGTCAAAAACCCCTTAAATGTTTCTCATGTTAACCAAGACAGATTCTTGTTAAGTGCTTAAAGCAGTACCAAGCTCCCTTAAGTACTAATGCCAATAGAATCCTAAATGATCACTCGTAATATTGAAATTAATCAGTCAAAATTAGGAAAACAACCCCAGATACAGGAATTGCAACTGAAGCTAAGTTAAGAAGATGATCAATGACGATCCTGTAGCTGTTACCCCATTCACCAGAGTATTCAGTAAACATCATTACTACTTAAATCCTACAGGAAATATTATCCTACTACTAAATGCAAGACACCACAAAGAAATATCACTCCCAAAGGAAAAGAGTTCTTGTCTGTTACACCTGATAAATGATAAAACAAGTGCGGTTTTCAACATCTTTTCTACCCTAAGAGACCTCACAAGGATGGAATCAGACAAGTCCATGACCTTTAAAAGCCTCCATGGGTTATAAGAAGATACAAAGAAATCAAACACAAGTGCGTGTGCATTCAAGTGCTAACAACAGGGAAGAAAACTATAAAAATATAATGCCAGACATCCCCATAAAAATTAAAAAATTGAGGCATCCACCATCCTATGTGCCCAGGCTTAAAATTTTGATAAGCTTTATTTATAACCCAGGTCCAAAAAAATGTGTACTATTTTTAGCGAAGAACAGGTGTAAATTAAAAAAATCCAACCTAAATCCCTTGTAGATTGAGCAGGTCTGAGCAATCTGAATGACTCCCAGATTGAGCATTCAGGGCTAAATATACAAGCACAAGTTGTTAAGACTGCGTGAAGTTGTTATTTCAGCTCTGCATAGACAAGCTTAAGGGAATTTATGTTACAAGTGATCATCCACTCGTTGCTTAGCAAGGCAAAACTCTATCAAATGCATATTTTGAAAGGTGACAAATTTCCTACTGTACTAGTTGTAAAATCTTTTCTTTTCAAGGCCTAATTCTAGAATCTAGCATGAATGGCTAAATTACACAAATTCACACACAAAAAAAAATAAAAAATGACTCAGATGAATGGCAGCAGATGAAGAAGAGTATTTCTCAAAATTTACAGTGATTTCTCTTTCTGAACAATTCATTCTCGTTTGCTCTATCTATAATTTGTCACTTCCATCCGCATTGTTTTCTTCTTAAGATATTATTATAAGAACTTGCTTTTGCCAAACTTCCACATTAGCAGTTCGTTAAGTTCCATTTCTTTATGCCTGGTTTCTCAAACTAAACCGAGGTAAAACCTCTATTGAAATGGGTTTCCCAATAGTGTTTTTGTAGATATCTAAATCAGCCAAAACCATTTTTTCACGAATTCCACAATTTTACAACTAGAAAGCCAAACACAATAAAGCAAAATCCACAATCTTGTAACTAGATCTCGAATTGGGCCGATATAAAATCACAAACATACAAAAAAAAACGCATAAACAAATAAAATTCCATATATAAAAGTTCTTCGAAATACCTGAAATGGTAATGCCCAAGTCCGTGCTTGACACCCCACTTGAATTCACCAACATACCGACTCCCATCCTCACAAGTATGAACACCACAGCCATGAGTTTGTCCATTAGACCATTCACCAGCATAAACATCTCCGGTATAAAACCTATACACACCAAATCCATGTCTGAGTCCCTGCCTATATTGCCCTCGATATCGACTCCCTCTAGCCCAAGTTTCCACTCCATGGTCATCATATTTCCCATCAACCCAATCCCCTTCGTATCTTCCACTCATATAATAATAATAAACCCCACTTCCTGAACACTTTCCCTTGTGAAATTCACCTTCATAGACGTCCCCGTTACTATAAACCTGAACAAAACAACCAGAAGCCGCCCTTTTCTCCGGTTTCGACCTCGACCCAATTGACCAGAAGACCGGTATAGGCGATCTAGATGCTGAATTTCTAAGCTTATTGATTGCAAATGACCGCGACAAAAACAGACGAATTGAAGGCAATCTAGGCAGAGCTAAATTAAGAGACAATAACAGAGCAGCAGAAAATGAAAAGGCGGATAAAAAATCAAGCAAAAACGAATGACTCGGATGCGAAACCAAGAAATAAAAGAAGGGAAGCGAGAGCAAGAGAATCAAGCGTAGGTGCACTTTCAGGCGCGTCAAGCGGCGGCGGAGAAAACGAAAGGCAGCAGCTTTAACGGAAGTAGTGACAGAAAAGAAAGATTGAGGTTGATGGGTGGTAGCAAAATGGTAAATAGTAGGTGACTTGGAGAGTGAATTGGAACGATGAGGGGTTTGACTATGACGGGTCGTCGTCGTCGTTAGGAGAGGTCTTTTGTACGGAGTTGGAGAGGTGCCGGAAGAAGGAGGGGTAATCGGATCATTCTGCTGGAAGTGGTGGAGGAAGAGTAATTGCGGGTTTAGCGTAGTTGAGAAATCGGAAGAGATGCCGGTGCTTTCTTTTCCGATTTGGACTTCTGATTTCTTCTGATGCATTACATATGGGAAATAATAGGAATTGAAATCGAGATTCAATGGTTTTTGGATTTGAAGATAGGATCGGATTTGTGTTTTTAGAGTCTTGTTTTTTAGGAGTTGAGAGAGGGAGAGAGTGAATTAAGGAGGTGAGAGCGTAGGAGAGAGAGAGAGAGAGAGAGAGCGACTGGAGCCGGCCATTGCCTTTTAAAACAATTTTCAGTTATTTTTTACTTCCCTTCTTCTTTTTTTTGTTACTATGATTTTATGGTTTGAATTGCTGTTACAGACGTGTCCCAATTGATTGTTTTGAGTGCCAACGACAAGATTCATAACTTTAATTTATTAATCTCGGTCAGTCCCGTGCCATGATGGCACATGTACTCGACCCGCCCTGCTCGTCGGGTCGACCCATTCAGCCCACTCTCAGATGGGCCCAGTGTCTGGGGGAAATGAAAATGGAATGATCTGAATCGATTACAATTGTGTTTTTATTTACAAAATTAAAATATTTTTATCTTTTTTTCAGAAAATAAACCAGCATCTTTTATATTTAACGGTTCAAGTTTAATTTAATGTCTCTCAAATATAAAACAGGTGCATAGCTTGTAAGGTTGACCCCGTGAGTTGAATTTAATTCCTACACGGTTAAATTAAAGAATAAAATAAAATAAAATGCATCTAAATTGTTTATTACATTATATTCCAAAGTTATATAATTCATATTACTTTTCAATATAATGAGGAATCAAGAGTGGTTGAATTGTTTATGTGAATTGAATTTGATTAAATAAGGAATTATTAGCTTCGAGTATATTGGATCCACGCGTAATTGAATTAGCTTGATTATGAGAATGTTGTTGTAGGAAACATATATTATTTAGCCACTGCAATTGAACGATAAGTTCTACCGGCTTTCTTATTCTTTTTTTGCTATTTAAAATTACAATATAGTTATAAAATCATTAACCATTCAACTATTAAAAAGGACGAAAATTATAATTTTCTCGCCCAACCTTTAATTTTCATTACGTGAGTACCTTATCTTTTATTTTATATAGTTAGATGACCAACTCTATTTAAAAAAATAAAAACAAAAAAGAGGACATTTTGTTATTTGAGGTTTTTAGATGCTAGCATGGACCAACAGACCTTGTTTATATAAATTTCTGTTTGTTAAAAAAAATAATTAAACGGGACTCGCTTTCTAGCATGTGTCGGATGGTTGCTGGTTATGTCAACATCTAACGTTTCAAGTGACATGATATACTCGTATAAAAAATATAAATCAATTACTAAAATAAGTAAATAATATAATTAGACACTCGAGTAAAATAAAATAAAAATGACCGCGAAGCAGAGATTTACTTTCAAAACATACGACTCATGAACATGAAAGAGCATAACCAAGCGTGGAGAAACAAAAGGTCATGCTACGGACACCAAACCTTTTTCTTTTATCTGAGTATGCGCGTCCAATAAAAATATATATAAGTTTTTTTAATAATTATATGATGCTAGAACTAATTTGTTATATTAAAATTCTAGGACTTTATAATAGTGATAATAATTTAATGAATTGACCTAGTCTATTCATCGATAATAGTACGGTCCAAGCGACCGATGCTATAAATTCTCGAAAGTTGTCTGGTGAATGATGCCCAAAACATCTAATTTTATTCTTGATTAATGTGGAAGGAATTCGGGACCATAGATGTTCATACATTGGAGTGTACAAGCTAGACAAGTTCCAGCCCTCCAGGCTAGTTCAACGACAACCTGTTTTTGGACAAATGTTCTCCTGTCACAATTGCTAATGTTTTTTTTTTTTTCAACTCAAAAATATCAATTCTATTGTCACCATGCAAGCATTTTACAAGTATATATATAAATTTTTTGAAATTGAGTCGAGCGGCATACAAACTTACAAGAATATTTTCACGTGAATCTACTTACAATTATACACATGTAATTTTACTTGGTATTAAAATACTATAAAATAAACCAGTCAAATGATAATATTTATTTGAAAGCGTGGTCGAGATTTTCATGAAATAATTTTTATTTATAAATATATTAAAATAATATATTTTTATTTTTAAAAAATTATTTTTGATATTAACACATAAAAATAATATAAAAATATTAAAAAATTTAGAGAAACAATCACACTCCTCGTTACCTAAAAAATAATTTCTTGGTGATATAGACTGCTAAAAAAATATCAATTTATATTTTAATCGACTTATAAACTTCTCTATTATTTTATTTAAGTTTATTCGGCTCATTTTTTAAAAAAATTATTCTACTGTTCAATGTCGAGCTGACAAACATTTTGTGATTCATATGCCAACTTGCATTATATTTCTCTTAAAAGACAGATTTTTAGATGAGAGATAATATAATTTTTAAATTTAATGAAAGGACATTTGATAACATCATTTCATTTATTTTGAATTATCGTTCATTTTCACTCCACTTGCAGAGCAAGAAACGAATCAGTCACCAGGGGTGTCGTGACAGACCAATCCATGTCTTCCACGTCAGTCTCACCTCGATGCACACGTCGGCAATCGCCGCCTTCAAAAAATGAAATGCAACTGCTCTATCCTCTTTTGGCTCGTAGTTACTTAAACACCGCCATCATTTTTGCTTCAAACCTTTTCCTTCTCTCTCTCTCTCTTTTTGTTTAAAAAGGAAATAATAATAATAATAATAATAATAATAATAATAATAATAATAATAAACCTCCTACTCGCAATTGATGCAAATTCAACCTAATTCACAACCTTGAACCAAACGAAGAAGGGTGCTCTATAAATCACGAGATTCTTGTAGCTCCTCTCAAAAATCATAAATAGTTGAAGAGTATTGTTGTTCTTTCACGACCCAGATCTCTAATTATTTAGTTTTCATGTCTTATTAGATTAGATATGATTGAACTTGACCTAATTTCACAAATTGACTAGGACATGTTTCAAGTTAATTTTTTTAAAGTGAAATAAATAAGATTCATTTCTTGAAAAATAAAATTTATAGATCTAAGTAAGCGAGTAAACCCTGATTATTATAGGTTCTTACAAGAGTTACACGTCTCTATTCAAAATCAAAACTTGTTGTGCATATCATAAATTCTATTACGCCACATCTTTTAAGGACATTAACATGTTTAAATAAACTTCAACAACATTTCATCAAAAATCTAATTTAATATTTTTTTAAATGATACTATTTTAACTTTATTATTATTATTATAATTATTACTATTAAATTGAAGTTATATCATTTTGATTGATTAAGGGAAATTTAAATTAACTTGTTCGGTCAATAACCCAGGTTGAATTTAATAACTTCTAAATTATTCCTATATACCCATGTATTCTCACGATAAAAATATTTGAAATTTATTCGGTATGTATTTGATAATACAATACAATTTTTATTTTTAGATTTTAAACACATTCATTTAACATCATCGCATTAAAATCATTAGAAAAAAATATTTTTTAAATAAAAAATACTAAAAATAAAATAAAGCATGGCCTTGATATGCAGGTGTCGAACTCTCTCTCTGTCTCTCCATATGCACACTCAGCCACTCGCCTGATTATTTGTTTAATCTATTAGATTAAGCTATTAAGGGTGTGTTTGAGAAAGCAAATGCACGAGTTATTTAAAAAAAATATTTTTGACTGGAGAGAATATTAAATTAATATAGTTTTTTAAAAAAATTTCTTGCGATTTTGATATAATTAAAAGTTTATATTTGTGCATGTTTGAGAGTAGTATGATAGATTTTTTTTGGAATTAGATTAAAATAATATATATTTTTATATTTTTTAAAATTTATTTATAACACCCACACATCAAAATATTAAAAAAACACGCAAAAAAATACTTGTAAAATTTTTTAATTTTATTTTTTTTAAAAAAAACATAGTTAAAACTTCCACCAAGATTGTAAAATTAATGAAAATGAACGGTCGTTGAATCGATATCGCGTTCTCCTTAAAATTAATTTTCAAATAAATTTAAAAATATATTTCACTGATTACGAAATCCCAACTCCCAGCACTGGTAGAATTAGCCAGGGCTTACAAGTTCCAGGTGGTGATCCTGATGTCCCACAAGCCCCGTCTTCTTCCCCAACGCACCTCTCTGTATGTGGAAGAGGACAAAAAGATAAGGAAAAGTCCAGGCAACTAGAAACGAAATGAAGTCATAAAGTCCATAACAGCAAGGAAAGCACTCAGCTCATGAAGCCGTCGCTTTCCATTTCAAATGGGAGATGGTGAAGAGAGAGAGAGAGAGAATACAGTGGGGGGAACATTTGAAATGTAAGTTCAAATCTTGATTTCAACATAAATATTTTCTTCCAAATGCAATCAATTATTTGCATGCTGGACCAATTATGATATCACCTGGCTTGACTAATGGCCAGGATACATGGGTTGTTTTCTTGCTTTAGAATCTTGATTTTTAATCTGTTGTTATTTTTGAACCAGTTTTTAAAACCTTTTATTTTCTATGTTTTATTCATCTACGGGTTGTTTTTGAAGATTTGTTCAAGCATTCATGAGTAGCACTGACAGTCAATTCAACTGTAATGTAATTCTTGGAGATGAAGCATATGTTTGGCATCTCAGTGCATATTAAATCTTAAAACCATACTAAAATAGAACGCAGCTTTACCTATTCATGAACTCTTTCCAAGTATTGGAGGGATGCTGCAAAGGAGGCCTTAAAAGTAGATGGCCACATGCATCTAAAGTGAAAAAAACTCCACCATCATGTAATTATTACTAGCCGAAACTTTATCAGAGGTAGGGCAGGGAAGCAGATAGAAAATTCCACTCTCATTTTTTTAACCAGGAAATACCCATATCAATTTTATTCAAAAAATTCTCAATCAAGCCCTCCTATCCATATTCCATACCCATCATGGATTCCATCCAAACTGTGCTATTTTTTTTTTCAGGAATAAAACTGACATAAAAATTTGTTTGGAGGCAGAATTGGTACTCATCCAATAGTTAGGAGGCATTTTTGAGCCTTTTTTTTTTAATGAATAGCACACCTGGTAGAAGTGAGAGCACAAGTACCTGTTTGATTTTGCATATTTTTTTTAATATAATTTCAAATAAAAAAAATACTACAACAACAAACACCCAACTCTTGAATCCCAACAGTCATGTCATTATCATGTTCATATATATCAAACACTTGGTGGCAGTGGAAACAATATGTGGAGTAATAAGCAGAAGGAAATTTCTTGACCCTCTGCCCTCATATCAAGTCATTTTCACTGTTTCTTGAAGAAATTCGGTGCCCACTACGCTCCTCTTTAACATAAACTACAAACAAATAGGCTAGCAGGACCTGAAGACAAGGAATGAAGATAACGACAAACAATCCATATCTTTCACATGGTCTGCAGATAGCAATCAGGATAAAGAATCTGGAAAGAACTATCGGGAGCTGTAATATTATGGCACGATGATCATAAAAAAGGGGGTAGATGCTGAGAAAACTACAATGCAAAACACTTTGAAATAATTCTCAAGTTCATGGAAAAAAAGAAGAAAAGAAAAGCTTACAAACGCTCTGTTGAATTGACAAATAAAATTAAGGTAGGTCAACTGATGGCCCATATCGCATTTTAAACACTCCCATTTGAAACTGATTGTGATCTTTCCAGAATCGCTTGTTGCACTTGAAAAACACACGAGGCAAAGTTAGAGCTGTCAACCATGGGACCTCGAACAAATTTCATGCAGCTCGAAACTCATTGTCAAGGTTTGTGGAGTTTGAAGCCAAAAACTCTTGGAACGTAGCTTTGCATTGCTTTCTGTGGCTTTAGGTGCCCATATGTCATCAAAAATAGGTGAGGGAATGTAGTTCCAAAATAAGCTCCATCGATGTCTAGGAAATGTTAAAGAAATTCCATATAAAAACAAGTGTAACTTTAAACATGTAAATACTGACATAAAGCCATAGAAACAATGCAGTACAAATTTGCGCACATAGTTCAGCCTAAAGGGCAAGATTATCTAAAATCAGAAGCACAATATCATTGAGCAAGCAGAAACAAGTTCGGTCTCAAAGTTAAAAGTTCAGCAGAATCATAATGACGCTCCAATGGCAAACTTTAATTTGGTCTAATAAATGGGGACTGGTCAGTAGAAAACCATAACCAGAGTATGTAAAATCTTTAGAGATAATGCGCGGAGCACGAGCACATTCCAATTATAAGCAATGATATCAAGTATCTAATGTTTGGTGTTATAGAAGGATACTGCCTTGATACTTGGATCGAGGGTAATAGATGTCTTCACATTTTGGACAGTAGATTTTGACAGTACTAGAACGTGGAATGTCTGATTGACCAACTGGGAGGCAGGGCTGTCCACAGCAATAAACTCGCGGGCATCTCCCAAAGTCATAGTTTTTGTACTTCTCCAACTGTTGAAGTTTCCAACACAACATTTAATACCCAATTAAATAAGATAAGATGACAAACAAAAGAATAAAGGAGGAAACAGATGGACGCAGCACTAAATAATATTACCATTGCAGACATCCCCTTGCTAGTAAGTATGTAACGCACATGAATAAGACCGTAGAGCATCTCTGCTGCGGATTCCACCAACTCATTCTGTTCTTCAGTGAACATATCACCTGAGAATGTGCAAACACAGAGAAGAAGCTTAACACCATACAATACACAGATTCAGAGTTAGGGTCTTCCACCCAGCAGCATAACATATTTAACACCTGCATGCCAAAAAAACAAACAGGTTAGCAAAACAAAGAAGACATCCATTGTAGTCTAAATGCAATATTGTTGATGACATTTTCCCATATGCATGGGCTGCTGCTAAATACTGATAAATCAGGGCATACATAATGGAAAAGAAAATGAAAGAGCCAAAGGAAAGTGAAAAAATCATCTCAAAGAGATATCAAAACAAGCACTAAAGGAATCACATTCATGGCATATCTGAAAAAGAGCATGTTACTTAAAAGATCATTTTCTCTTCACAATTTCAAATTAAGAATCAAATTTTGACAGCATTTACCAAGTTAAATGCATACCTTATGTACAGGTCCTATGCAAATGTAACGAGTATTTTCATCTTCATAGTGTATGTGCTCCATTGCAGTATGAAGAGCCTTTTCTCTCAACTTTTTTCCAGGCCAATGCATTAGAACTGGCTCTGCAGTCTTGTGCAGTAAAGCCCAGAGTGCATCTTGCACCAGCGGGTGAGGGTAGTACAAGTCCTCCTGCAAAAGATAAGAGATGTATTTTTACGCAATACAAAGTGAAAAATCCACCCTAAAAGAAAAATCCAAGAGAATTATGGAGTTAGAAATTCTTATACTAATCATTACAAGTCCCTCAGCTGCACCAAATGGAACAGTCAATTTGGCATTGACAAAGTCATCATCTGCCAAAGCAATAACTTTTTGGATCTTTGTTTTCTGGGCAACGCATCTTGGGAACTAGCATGTCATGGGTGGAAATTATTTGCAATTTTTAATATTGGCATGCTAATCATTTTTTTATAATCCTTAAACTAAATCACTTACGTCATATGATTTTTTTTAGTCTTTTATTTTTTCATTATAGTAGTAGTGGTGGTGGTGGTAATAATAGTAATAATAATAGTAGTGGTGATGAAGTTTACTAGTACTGATTAAGCCGTTGCGATGTACCTATGTTCAATTCAATAGCAAGTTGAGGGAGTTCTGAATAAGGTTCTCTTTGTACAAAATGATTGCTACTCTCAGGAACTTTAGAATTGGAAGTATTTCTCTTTCTACAGTTGGGGCTATTGAATTTGCTCTCCGTCTCATGCTTGCATTTCATTGAGTTTGATTTCTTATTCCATTTTGCGAATGGCTGGAAAAATATAGCAATTGTTGTAAATGTTTCTATTTTTTGAATTTGATTTCCCACCAGAACCTTTTAGGAGTGTAGCACCTGATGCTATCATTTATTGCTTAGAAAGAAGCAGATTTGGATATTAATAACCATTTCAAGTCTAGATAAGATTCTTATGTTGCTTCCCTTTTCTTTTCAGCACAAGTTTTCTTATGATTTATTTGGTAGTTTATCATTTTCCTGAAGTGAGTTTTTGTTCTTGTACAGCATTTTCCTAGAGAGAGTGTTGGCATATTAAAGTTACTATCCAGCTGTGGTCACTGGTTTTGCCTTTTGTTGATATCGTTTGCTTTGGAACTGCTCTTGCCTTTTGTTTTGCAGTGCAAATGAAGTTTTATATTTATCTCATCGCTATGATATTTAGTTGTCTGCATATCCAAAAGTTTGGTTTAGGTTGTTTTGGACATGTCCAGTATTAATCCTTGTCTGGAATTGTTTTTGAAGTGCAGAAGAGGAAACTGACCCCTACAGAATTCCCACCAAACAAAACATGAGGATGGCATTATTTTGGCTTGTACAAGGTTGTCAACCTGGAGATTCCTTGCTTTTTCACTATTCTGGACATGGTTCAAGGCAAAGAAATTATAATGGTGATGAAGTTGATGGATATGATGAAACTCTATGTCCACTTGACTTTGAAACTCAAGGTATGATTGTTGATGATGAAATCAATGCAACAATTGTCAGACCTCTTCCTCATGGTGTTAGGCTTCACGCGATAATTGATGCCTGCCATAGTGGTACTGTATTGGATCTACCCTTCCTTTGCAGAATGGACAGGTTAGTTGTTGTCAAAACATTCTCAGATTTTGATTAAATCTCTTCTTATTTGTTTGTGACAAGTGAGCTCTATCGAAACATCATTAACCATAAAGCATTTCAGATTTCAAACATTAACTACATAGACTTCCTTTCTGTCCTATGTAGTATTCAAACATCTGGTTTTATTTAAAGCATTTTTCCATGGTAGAACAACTTCTTAAGTTAGAGGAGGAATCTACATGCGATATTTGACATTTGGTTTGGCATATATGTACCCAAGTTAAATGCAATGTTCTTGATTCTGCTTAAGCTATTGCTGAAAGGGCCTTTAAGTGAAACTAATATGTGTGGATAAATAGAGTATTGATACATGAATCTGAATTATTCGAGTCGTCTATTTATCTATTTGATTCCTAAGTAAATTATCACATACTTCTTGAATCAAAGATTATTATACAGATACAAGCCTTTGTGAAATACAGGTTTGGTTTTCCATCTTTTGTGTGCACAAATTACTATTACAGATAAGCTTCTTGTTTCCTTTGTGCTTTACAATATTGTCCTTTATGTCTGACTATATTCTCTGTTCTGATTATATGATTATCTTGCCTCTTGAAAATAGGAATGGGCAGTATGTATGGGAGGACCATCGTCCACAATCAGGTATGTGGAAAGGGACAAATGGTGGAGATGTCATTTCTATAAGTGGTTGTGATGACCATCAAACCTCTGCCGATACATCTGTAAGTTTCATGAAAGTAAAAAAATGGCTATGAGAGATTTGTGAAATTTTATATTTGCAATGCATTTTAAGACCGAGGTTTCAAAAATTCAAAATTTGTTATTGCACAGGCTTTATCGAAGATAACCTCGACAGGTGCAATGACTTTTTGCTTCATCCAAGCCATTGAGCGTGGACAAGGCGCTACTTATGGAAGCATTCTGAACTCAATGCGCACCACTATTAGAAATACTGGTAATAACCCTGGTGGGGGAGATGTTGTGACATCTCTCATCGGCATGCTCTTGACAGGAGGCAGTGGCAGTGGCGGTGGCGGTGGCAGGCTGAGACAGGTTGGGCTTTCACTATCTTTGCATTAATCATCTTTTGATGTTATGAGTACCGATACCGATAATATTGAAGGCATAGGCTAGCTTGCCTTGATAATCCCTGTTTCTCTATTCCCTTTCACAAGGGGACTGTACTCCAAATTTACCTTAAAGGCATTACCTTGTGTACGATTCATGTTTATCCATGATATGTTGAATTTCAGCTATATGGTGACCTTTCCATAAAATATGGGCGTGGGGTGCTGTTAATTGGACTTGACACTTCAAAATATAGTTATGCACGATCAAACTGATGTTTTGATTTGCACCCATTCACACAAAGATCGCCATGTAGTCACTTTCTCATGCATTAAGATCAACCAGACTTGTGAATGAAGGAGCTTGTTTAAACTTTAAGCCTGTTAAAACGATGAGAAGTGAAATAACATTCCCGCTGATTTCACATCTACAAACTATTAAATCTGTAAGCAAATTTATTGATCAAAAAGAAATATGATGCAAGTGAAGTTTGTATGTGTCCACATCAACTTCTAGCTGCTGGAAGAGGTTCAGTACATAATGCTGTGTTTGGATTGCGGGGAAATCTCCTCCAACTATTTTTTTGGGAAAAAATTTATTTACAAGGCTCTCTCCTTCGCATAAGTTCATATCTGATGCATGTGAAATCCTGTGATGTATAAAATCACGTATTTTTATATTTATCATATTGATGTTTTGTTGTGTTCTCTTTGTTGACAGGAGCCACAGTTAACCTCTTACCAGCCTTTTGATGTTTATACAAGACCGTTTTCACTTTAAAGTTCCTACATATATTCATACACTTCGATTGTACTTAAATCTAAAGGGCATTTTCTCATGCTCATGTAATTTGTTCGCCGAAAACATACTGGAGATATTGTTTGCGCTTGCAGAACAAGGTTTCTTTCAGACACTCAAATTTTGTTATATGTAGCTTGTTATTATATTTTATTTTTTTCTGATTTTTATGTAAGGTCAGGTGACTGGCCAAATTTCTCAACTCATATACAAAGAGGATGCCTTTACAAGTTATCAAAAAAAGAGGAGAGAAGATGCTTTTATAAACATAAAACCGGGATGATGGATGTATTGAAGGAAGATGAGTCCCCTGGTAACCTGCAATGTAAAGCCTGGAGTTCTCTGCGGCGAAATGTCATCATGTCGACTGCCGAAATCAAGGCCGTGGACTATTCATCATGTCATTTACCAGAATATGAATGTGGAGTGATGGAAAACTGTGATTTGAAGCAGTTGTCTGGGCCAGGCGTGCGTTGCTTTTACTTGTTCAAGGGATTAAATGATATCATCGCAGCCCCCTTCCATTCTATCTGTTTTCCTAGCAGCCATGCCAGTCACAAGCATAAAAAGGGTTGCATAAAAGATTCCACGTTATACTTCAAAGATTCCCTCGGATTCATCCGTCGAGATATTTGCTCTGCAGAATCCTCTCTGAAAACCCTTGAATCGATATCAAAAGCTAATAGAACGACCAGCCAGCTAAAATACATGGAGGTTATTTTGGCTTTTTCCCGAACACCAAGAACACTGCTCAAAATTCCACCACCCAGTCCCTTGGTTACTTTGGTACCGTGTTTTGTCTACAGTTTGTATATATCAAAGGGATGTTTGGGAATACAATTTTAGTTGATTTTTAAAATATTTTTTGCTCAAATATATTAACCTAAAATACTTTTTTATTTATATATATATATATATAAAAAAAAAATTTAACATTATTACTTCAAAACAAGAACACTGACACATGCCCATCGGTATGATGTACACGAACGCTACCTTCATGCCGGTGTGTTGAGCTCAATTCGAAAGCAAAAAAATTAACCTAGAATTAACCTAGACCGTACATTTCCAACAACACATTATAGATGCTAGCCCAACAGGCGAATCGATCATAGAAACATGAGGGGAAAAAACGGAAAACATGGTGAAAACCATGCAAGAAGCAAAAAATAGATGACATCAAGACCTAAAAATTCAGAGGCTCAATTGAACCTTTCATATTCAAGATGAATATTTGAATAATATTAGGACTCGTAGAAGGAAATCCCATATATAAATCTCCCACCCCACCCACAAGGAAAAATATTTATGAAAACTGACAAGTAACCTAGAATTTGTTTTTCCTAAAAGGATACAATGAGCATCGCTATCTAAATGAACTTTTCTAGTATCCTTGATCTGTTAGGATCTGGAGGCCGAAAATCTTCAAAACATAAATTGGAGGTGCGGCGAATCTCATTTAAAACACCTTGCCCTTTCTCAGCTTTGATCATCTCCAAAATACTTCCAAGAACGTCCCCAGCAAGCCCAAATTTAAGAAGGCTACCCGGTACCTCTCCACCTTCATGTAATAACCGCCCAATCTCTGTTAGTGGAACAGCATTTTCCACGACTAATCTGCCGAGAATGCATCCAAGAAATTCTGGTGCTTTGGGGGCATCAGTCAATGCATCCTCCAGGGTAGTCAGAACTGATTCAAACCTGGCCAGACAATATAAAAAGAATAAAATTGTAGACAAGAGAGACATTAAACTCAATCAAACACACTGTAAATTGCCCCTACCCTTTGATGAGCTGGTTTGAATCTATTACGCAATCCTGAGATCTTGCAAGACTGGCAAGAAGCTTAGCCAAGAGATCTCTCTCCATGTCCTTCCTTTCAAATGAGTCTGAGACCCAGAGAGAAATCATTGAAGGGTGGAAGCTTGGGGAATTCAAATCTTTTATGCATTGAACAACTTCTTTCTCATCTCTGGCACTGAAAGAAGAGAATTTCAATCAATACATGAGAAAATCTACACGCACAGTTTTATGAAAAACGACTACTTCTGCCATAACACAAATATCATTATCTTTTAGAAGACAAAAAAAGGAAGGGAAGAAACTTTTACAGCAGTGAGGAAGAAATTCGCCAGATACAGACATCAAATTGAAATTACACAAACTACCTTTATCCAAACCCAGCCCTTTCAGGATCATCACATTCATATTATCAACAAGGACACACTGAAGCTAAACTGAGTTAAAGTTTCCAATAAAGTGCATGAGACTCCTTCACAGCCTACCACGCTCATATCCCGTCTCCAATTGGGATTTCATTCTCAAGCATTGCTCTTGTGATTTCGTAAAACCGTACAAAGTCGGTTGAACACAAATGTCTTTGGGAAAACATTTTGTTTTTCCCATGTACCTAAAACCCAAAACTAACTCCTAAATGGACCAAGTATAAATGAAATAAAGCATCCATTTCTATCACAGATTACTATTACCATCACTCCAGTTTGGTAATAGCAAACTATTTACTACCCTGTTGATACAACCTGAACCAGAGGTCCTCTAATTCACAGAATAATGAGCTTAAAGTCAGAGAAAACAAATGTGTGCATGAAAATACTGCCATACCCTAGGAAACAAGATTGAATTCAACAGAAGCAACCACCAAGCTTGCATGTATCTATGCTTATTTTTATATGATACCATACTATGATACATCCTAGTAGAAAAGACATTGTGAGACAAATTGCTGAAGTTTGTGAAATATACTAAACTTGGACCAGGCCAAGTATAACTTCAGCACCAATAAAACATGATTCTTCTTTAAAAAAAGAAATCAATAATATAGAGATGAATGAGCAAAACACGTGCATGGAAGGGAATTTTACCTGTAAAATTCTTTTATCGTGACCATGGACTTATCTCGCAGGTGTTCTTCAGGCCACATCTTTCCTGTTGGAATACTCTGGGTGAAAGATGGTCCTTGTGTTTGTGTTGGTGATGATGATCCCAACAGCCTATCAAAACCACGATCTGGATTCCTCAGGTCCCTGTTAGCATAATTCATATTTCGTTCCTGACCACTCATTTGATCATATGCAGGTGGAACTGCTAATCTCTCAGGATGATATCTTGGAATGAGATCTTCCCTGGGGCTATAATTTGATCGTTCTGAAATGGCATTAAAACCATTCAAACCAGCTGCCATTCTTCTTGAGTCACCTGGGCTTGGAGAAATCTCAGCTACAGGAGCACCTGCAGGTGTTCCTCTAATGGACATTCCTCTTGCAAGACCACCTTGGGGACCCAAAGTAATTGAATCATCACCAAAAGGTCTTTGAGGTAAGGGAACAGACACAGTCCTAGCCTCGTAAAATTGTCTTTCCTCATGCCGAACATCCTGGTTGCCATACCCACGAACCTGAGAAGGAAACCCTCGGAAACCACCCCCATGTGCATTTGGAGAAGATAACATTGTTGACCCTCTTGAACCAAAATCCATAGGGCCCCTTCTTGGAGAAGGATTCATGCCAGGATTGCGAGCCAGCCTACTCGTTTGCAGCTGTCGTTCTTGAGCAGCATCTCTGTGCACTTCATCAATCTTTTTTGGCCCTTCAACCTTCCTCCTCTGCTGCCATTTGTTTTTCCTCAAATCAATTGCATCCTTCAGCATAAATCTAACCCTTGATGAGAGTTTCATGTTGTTTGATAATTTTGCCATCATTTCAAAATATGCATCCATGTGCTCCTTGGCTTTAGGATGGTCAATCATCTCTCCAATAGTACTCATTAGTTTACAGAGAGCCTCAACATCCTCCTCATCAGGATTCTGATATTGACCCAGCAACGTTTTGATGCACTCATGCATTATTCTTTCAGTCAACATTTTCTTTTTATAGAGCTCACCAATTAGTCTTATGTTACCAAGCATTCGTCTCCGTGTCTTGATTCTCTGTTCTTCTCTTTCCTGTTCAGACTTTTTAATCTCACCCTCTTCATCAACTTTATTAGCTTCCTCTTGCTCTCGCTCCCCTCTCTCAAATTCCTCCTGACACTTGTTCAGAAGTAACCTCTTGAAAGTCACCTTTTCATCATCTTTGACGAGTTCAGGCAACTCTGCTGCTAGATGAAAGCAGAAATCAGCATACATTTCACAGAAAGTAGGCTCCATTAAAGCTTTGTCAAAGATCTGTGAGATAACACCATTAAGTGTCACAACATTGTCAATGTTAACATCTTTCACTTGCTTGAAAAGCTTCTCGAAATTCTGAGGAGTTAACTTGTTCAATATGCCTTTCAACTGTCTTTGTTTGGCTGCTTCTTCATCTGTCACTTTACCCACTTCATACTTTCTCTCAGCTTTGTGCATCGTCTGTAATGGAGTATGAGGAGAAGGGATCAATCCTTTATGCACAAAACTACCACCGCTCTGCCATCTGTCAGCATCTGAGCCACCTCTTTGCAGCCCTCCCTGCAGACCCTTTGATTGAGTGGGTCCAGATAGAATCCCTGCAGCATTCTGTCCAGGACTCTGTGCTCGTGGGTTCCTCGGAACACTATGGTTGCCTCCTGAACCAGGTCGAGAACCAACATTAGTTCCATAACTCACTTCCAAGGGCAAATCCCTTCCTGGACCAAATGGACCAGGCTGTTTATTCCATCGGAAATCATCATCTATACCACTCCCACGTCGGTCTATTCGAGATCCACTATTAGACCTGTCCATAACTCTAGCAAGACTGGGGTGTGAATCAAGATCAGCAATATGAGAAGCATTGACACTCAAAACCGCTGCTATATCAGATCTAATTTCAAAACCTTCAGGAAGATCAGTAAATTGCTCAGAAAATTTAAGGAGAAAATCTCTGGAATATTTTTTGGCTGAATTTGCATTCCCGTCTGAATCATGTTGTCCCAATCCTCCATGTGATAGTTCCCCATCACCATCCAATTTCGGTGTAGACATGTCAGCATCATCTTCCCAATCATCTGGCTCAGCTTTATTTTTCTCGCTTGCTACAGAGTCAATCTGCAGGGCATCATCAGGTGTCTGCTTCAGACTAGGGCTGGTGCTTTCTGTGACTTTTGGTGATATGACATTTTCTTTCTTTTCCTCAGGGCCTTTATATGCCCCATAAAGATCAGAATTAGTCCCAGCAAGATCTGCTTTCAGAAGAAATTCTTTTCTCTTCTTCTTGACTCTATCAGAGTTACTCTTTGATATAGTCAGCTCAGTGGGTTTTTCTTTGGAGCTAGATATTGCATGGGGGACTGTTCCACTGCCAGGGTTTTCCGCGCATTCCCCTTTGTGTATTGCAGTTTCCGTAGAGAGATCAGGTACTGGAAGAGAATTCAGCTGACCTGATACACTAGATTTTGTATCAGAGGCTTCTTTATCACCAATGCCATCACCTTGCCTCAAAGATGCCTCTGAAGGCTTTCTATCATCAGCAGAATCTAAATTTCTGGATTCAGAAACATCGACACTATCTGATACCCTGTCATCTGCTGTGTGGCAGGTCACAGGTTCCACCAGCCCCTCCTGTGCAGTTTCTGAGGCTGGAACCTCATTGCCAACAGATGTCCCTGTCAAATCAGATACCTCTTTATCTTGCTTGAAAAGGTCTGCAGATTTTGAATTAACTGGTGCTGGAGACATGCTGCAATCTTGTTTGGGGAATTCAGACAGTGCTTTCTGTCCTTTCTCTTCTGCAGTTGAAATTTCACATTTTAGTTTTTCCTCCGAGTCGTCATCCAGCTTAGTTTGTGGAGTGGTTGTCTGTGGGGTTTGAGTAACTCCAGCAACAAGAAACTGAGCTGAAACAGTGTTGAAACCATCTCCAGCATTCCCAACCTTCACTTCAGAAATATCAGGATTCGAAGCAGAAATTAATGGTACTGGTTCCTTGATTGATCCTGTCAAAGCGTCACTGTTTGCAGATGATGGGGAAGGAGCTGCATTAGTTTCTGCAGTTTCAGAAACCCCACTGCAATAAAATACACCAAGTTCCACAGTGCGAGATGACAAGCTCGCACACAAGGTATTCTGTCCGCCAATCTATATATTAAAAGAGCAAATGAAAAAATAGAACCGCCTTGCCGAAAATAAATGCAAGATGATATATGGAATATATGATCTTGAATGCAGAGAATTAGTACCTGATGCTGAGGCTCAACATTTCCTTTCTTGCCTGGTTCCTTTTGACTACTCTGAGCTTCCTTTTTTTGTTCTTCAGCATTGGATACAGCATCATCTGGAGGCTGTTTTGCTGCCACTGGTGGTGACTTCACCAGCGATTCACCACCAGGTTTTGTCTGCTGTAAAGAGCTTTCTGATGAAGTCTCTGAATCTCTTTGAGAAGGAGATGGGCTAGCTTCCCCAGATGACCTTGAGGATTTGGGGGGTCCGCCTTTTTCGACAGGAGAGATATTTGGCAAAGATGGTTCCACAACTTTCTCTCCAATAGAACTAACAGGTGGTTTAATGGTCACTTGTACTAGTCCAGATGGAGTTGAGGAGATTGCATTAAGTGCATCTCTGGCATGTTCTGATTTATGAGGTTCTGCAACATGAATTGCAATCCCAGACTTGCTAACTGGAAGTGAATTATGTGCAGATGCACTGGTATATGGAACATTTTGGGGGCCCTGGCTAGGTGAATAATTAAACCTGGGTGGTGGCTGAGAATTTGGTGCAATTTGGCCTCCAGTTAATGGTAGAGAGCTTGGAGTTTGAAAAAATAAATTGTTTGCATTGTAACCAGGATAATAGTTGTGTGGATGAGAAGGTGCAAATGATGGAATGGGCTGCGACTGGGGAGCATTGAGATGGGACCTTAGACCAGATGGTCCAGTGTCTGGATATGGATCTGTCCGTTTATCAAGCCTCAGCTCTTCATGTGTCTTTGGATCAGTAATCTTGACAGATGTTTTACGTTGACCACCAAATTTACCCCCCTGTTGTGGAGAATATTGTGAGGCAATGTTCATTCCTAAGCTGCCTAACTGAGGAGGTATCTGAGGACCCATTGTGGTCGTAAAACTCAAGTTTTGCCCTTGACGCATCATTCCCTGAGGCTGCATAGGATGGTGTTGGATATACACTGGCTGCTGCACTTGAGGAGCACTGCCCATCTGTAATGGCACTGGAATTGGCATCTGATGAGAAGTTGGTGGGACGCCCTGGGTCTGGATTTGTGGGCCTCGGCCACCAAACTGCATAGAGACCTGTGGTTGCAGATATTGCATTTGCATAGAAGTCATAGGAACCGGAAGAACAGAAGACTTCTGTGTCTGGCTTGCAGATGGTGCAGGTGAGACTTGTGTCTCTTTTTTGGCCTTGGGAACCACATGAACCTCCCCAGAGATAGCTTGGTCTGCTGTGCTCGCCTCCTTCCTCAGCAATTGCTGCTTAGGAGCAGGAGTCGGTAATGAAGGAGCAGGCCTAAATGTATTGAGGCGTGCCTGCATGTTGAAAGTATGGCATAACTGCTTTGATATTTATTTATAGACAAAATGACAGTATAGATCTCTAGCCAAAAACTGTGCAAATATTGAGTACTGTGTCTAGGAACATTGCAAGAAAATAAAAGGGCTAGCAAGAGAACATTGCTTGGTTGAGAGGAAGCACACATACCTGGTCACGTTTCTGCTCGTCCAAATTTGGGGGAGCTGAGCTTGTTCGAGCAGGAACCTAGAACATAACCCTTCAGTTAACAAACAACTAAATATAGATAATTGCAAGTTGCAATAAGAGCATAAAACAGTAGCAAATACCTGCATCCCATTCATAAAACCAGGACTAATGGACCCAAATTGAAAAGCAAATGCCTGAGATGCATCTGCTGGGGCTGTGACATCAGAAATATTGTAAATACATGACTTACTGTTCCAATGGAGGAACATAAAACAATATGAAAGAGAAACAAACAGTGAAACTCACTATACCAAACATGAATGCAGCAATGAAGTTACTTGTTCCCATAGTAGCGTGTAGAAAGAGCAAACTTACCCTTGGCAGGAGTAGTGGATGCTCCACTCTTCGAACTTATGGTGGCAGGTTGAGATGTTGGAGCCTTTGGAACAGCTCGGGCACTCATCGGGGTGGCTGATGCTTCTGTCGGCTTGGTAACACTGCTTGCAGGCGGTGGAGCATCAGATGTTCCTAAAAAATAAAGCAATCACTAAGAAAAAACTTACCACGCAAAAAACCATCAAAAATCCAAACTTTGCATTCAGTTATCACATTCCTTCCATCAAAAGTACGATTCTTTCCGTACATGCAGGGATAAATCATCCAACATACCATGTGATGGGGGTTGCGTCGCGGCACCATTCTGTACATTTCGGTTTGTAGAAGCAGCATTATTACCGGAATCGGAAGAATTCACAACAGGTGCCACATTTATCCTACTAGATTGCCCTCCTCCTTGTGGAACATAACTAGACCTCTTATTAAAACTGCCAATCATCCAAAAAAATCCAGCCGATCAAAAAAAACCCAACTCCTCGTGGATTAATAAAAAAAAAACCCTAAACTTCAAAAAAAAATACCTGCGATTGGAGGAAAGAGAAGAAGAAGACGGTGAAGGGACTGGGGGGCCGCCGCCGCCGCCCTTACCGTAAGATAGAGAGGAGGTCCCTTGCTGATTAGAGCTGACGGATCGTCCTGGTTTCCTATACCGTGACTCGCTCTTATCACTGCCACTCCTTGATTGATTGTAGGACATATATTCTTCTTGTTCGAATTTCTCTGCAGAAAAACAAATATCAGATCCACCAAACAATCTAAAATTCAAAATCAAAATCAAAATCAGTAACCGTTAATAATTGATTAGGGTTTTTAGTTAGGAAAATCAATTGATATCGTACCTTATGTTGTGAGGAAGAAGAGAAAGAGAGATGGAGAGATTAGGGTTTTACTGGACGGTCATGACGGGTGACATGAGAGAGAAGTATTAAAAAAATACTAAGAGAAGCAATATATGTAACGAGTTAAATATTTATAGTTAAGAAAATTGTGATTAAAAAAAAAGGAAATATTTTACAACAAAAAAAAAAGCACGGGGAGAGTGAAGGACAGGTGGAATAGTTAACAAACTTAACTAAAGTCTAGGTGACGGTCAACTGTTTAGTTTTTTTAGGAGATCCAAATCCTATATCGAATAGGTTAGTCGGTCAATTGTTTTTACCTTCGTACTCTTTTTTTTACCTTCTTTTTACTAAGTTACCGACCAAGGTTATTTTTAAAACAAACTGTGGGTTTGGTTCACGCGCCGCCATGGTGGTGGGGTTGGAGGGCGTTTGGGGTTGTGAGGAAAGCCTGTGTTGAGTGTCGGGAAAGGTTTTTGCTTCCAGGGAAGACTTTTTGGGAAGTTCTGTTTGGTTGTTGGATGTTGAGTGCCTTGGGGGTTTCTTTTAGTATTCAAGGATGTATGTAGCGGGGTGTAATGTATTTTTAAATATCTTTTAAAAATATCTTTTATTATTATTTTAATGTGCTGCTGGTGCTAAAAATAAATTATAGAAAATCATATAAAAATATTATTTTAATATATTTTTAAATAATAAATAATTTAAAAAATAGCTTCTTCGCGCTCTCTTTTGTAGACTTCCACTTTAAACAGTATTTTTTTTGTATTGTTTTGTTGTATATAAAAGTTTTAATTTCATAACTTTTAGGAGAGGGGCATCATGTTGTACTTGTTAAATTATCGTGGACGGTGCTATTGGTTGAATTAATTTAAATATTAATTTATTAAATATATTTGATTTTTAACTTCATCAAATCATATCATATTATATTAAATTGTAAAACATTGTTTTAATAAATAAATAATTGATTCAGATCCATAACCTTCTTAAATCAGTTGTGATGACATTGGACATGTAAATGAAAGGAGTTGGTGTAGAGGGTTTGTAAGTTGTATAACAAGTTTAAAGTTTAAATCAGAACATATCTCCTGTAAACGTGTATTTTTGAGTGGAGGACAACCAGAATTTTTCTCGCTCATTTAAATACACAAAATACATTTATCAGAAGTAAGATTTACTCACATAAAAAAAAGTTAGTTAAATTAGAGCTAGTATTGTATTTATTGCATGAGATCTTTAAAAAAAAACTTCTTACATGTATCATGTTGTTATTTGACATGATTTTATTAAAAAGTATATTGATAGTATGTATATATCTTGATATGTGAAAGACAAATTATTCATGAAAAAATTATAAATTGTTTAAGAAATCTCATTATTGCATCAACATAATCAACATAAGACCTTGTCTATCATTGTATTTCAAAAATAATTTTATTTTTATTTTTACTTTAAACTATTTTATTTTAATGTTTTATATTATTTTCATGTGATAATATAAAAAGAATTCATTTTTATTTCTAAAATCAACATATTAAAATAATTAATAGTTTCCAGACAAAAATTTATTGTCTCGGTATTCTAGGAAGATGCAATTACACATTGTTCATGTTCTTCATGCCATGTTGAAAGACACTCGGTATAATTCGTGTCCAATTCACATTTCACGAGTACTGACCGAAGTGTTTGGATGATTAAAAAAAAAATAATATAAGCAACATAGTAGTATTAACCAGCAATGCAATACATGAATAAAATTGCATAAAACCACCAAGTAAAGAGTGAAGGTTTACCTGCACTGCATTTAGCACTTTGGAATGATAAACAGCAACAGGAGATACAGGATAAGAGGTGTTCTGTGTGCTCGGGACATCAAGAATTCCATTTTGCCAGTGACCGGATTGAGTCTCCCCATTTCTGAATGTGTACATTCCAAGGCCTTGCCTTCTACCCTCATGCCAGGCTCCCTCGTACCGATGCCCATTTGCAAAATGATAGACACCAAACCCATGCATCTTGTCAGCGAAATATTCTCCAGCATATGTATCCCCATTCCTAAATAATAAAAAATCAGATGCGTGGGTGGTTTATACTGCAGTATACATAATCAGGGTGGCTAATAAGGCTGTAAATCTTTTTAGCATAAAATGAAAATTTTATTAATATATTCTTGTATGAGCATGCACCAAGTTACAGATAGAGAGACTAACAAACCATAATTACTCGATAATCCATGATCTGGTCCATGTGATTTCCCATAATCCATTCCATCCTATCTAATATAATTGTGAGGAAAGTGAAAATGAAAACTGGTACAACTGAAAACAATGAACATCTTATCCCTTCATATGACCTCCAAAACTCAATGAATGCTGAACAGTCAAAACCCCCTTAAATGTTTCTCATGTTAACCAAGACAGATTCTTGTTAGGTGCTTAAAGCAGTACCAAGCTCCCTTAAGTACTAATGCCAACAGAATCCTAATTGATCACTCGTAATATTGAAATTAATCAGTCAAAATTAGGAAAACAACCCCAGATACAGAAATTGCAACTGAAGCTAAGTTGAGAAGATGATCAATGACGATCCTGTAGCTGTTACCCCATTCACCAGAGTATTCAGTAAACATCATTACTACTTAAATCCTACAGGAAATATTATCCTACTACTAAATGTAAGACACCACAAAGAAATATCACTCCCAAAGGAAAAGAGTTCCTGTCCGTTATACCTGATAAATGATAAAACAAGTGCGGTTTTCAACATCTTTTCTACCCTAAGAGACCTCACAAGGATGGAATCAGACAAGTCCATGACCTTTAAAAGCCTCCATGGGTTATAAGAAGATACAAAGAAATCAAACACAAGTGCGTGGGTGGGTGGGTGACAGAAAAGAAAGATTGAGGTTGATGGGTGGTAGCAAAATGGTAAATAGTAGGTGACTTGGAGAGTGAATTGGAACGATGAGGGGTTTGACTATGACGGGTCGTCGTCGTTAGGAGAGGTCTTTTGTACGGAGTTGGAGAGGTGCCGGAAGAAGGAGGGGTAATCGGGTCATTCTGCTGGAAGTGGTGGAGGAAGAGTAATTGCGGGTTTAGCGTAGTTGAGAAATCGGAAGAGATGCCGGTGCTTTCTTTTCCGATTTGGACTTCTGATTTCTTCTGATGCATTACATATGGGAAATAATAGGAATTGAATTGAGATTCAATGGTTTTTGGATTTGAAGATAGGATCGGATTTGTGTTTTTAGAGTCTTGTTTTTTAGGAGTTGAGAGAGGGAGAGTGAATTAGGAGGTGAGAGCGTAGGGGGGAGAGAGAGAGAGCGACTGGAGCCGGCCATTGCCTTTTAAAACAATTTTCAGTTATTTTTTACTTCCCTTCTTCTTTTTTTTGTTACTATGATTTTATGGTTTGAATTGCTGTTACAGACGTGTCCCAATTGATTGTTTTGAGTGCCAACGACAAGATTCATAACTTTAGTTTATTAATCTCGGTCAGTCCCGTGCCATGATGGCACATGTACTCGACCCGCCCTGCTCGTCGGGTCAACCCATTCAGCCCACTCTCAGATGGGCCCAGTGTCTGGGGGAAATGAAAATGGAATGATCTGAATCGATTACAATTGTGTTTTTATTTACAAAATTAAAATATTTTTATCTTATTTTTAGAAAATAAACCAGCATCTTTCATATTTAACGGTTCAAGTTTAATTTAATGTCTCAATTAACACGGACTATTCTCAGATATAAAACTGGTGCATAGCTTGTAAGGTTGACCCCGTGAGTTGAATTTAATTCCTGCACGGTTAAATTAAAGAATAAAATATAATAAAATGCATCTGAATTATTTATTACATTATATTCCAAAGTTATATAATTCATATTACTTTGCAATATAATGTGAAATCAAGAGTGGTTGAATTGTTTATGTGAATTGAATTTGATTAAATCAGGAATTATTAGCTTCGAATATATTGGATCCACGCGTAATTGAATTAGCTTGATTATGAGAATGTTGTTGTAGGAAACATATATTATTTAGCCACTGCAATTGAAAAATAAGTTCTACTGGCTTGACTAATGACTAGGATACATGGATTGTTTTCTTGCTTTAGAATCTTGATTTTTAACTTCTTGTTATTTTTGAACCTTTTTTTAAACCTTGTATTTTCTATGTTTTATTCATCTACGGGTTGTTTTTGAAGATTTATTCAAGCATTCATGAGTAGCACTGACAGTCAATTCAACTGTGATGTAATTCTTGGAGATGAAGCATATGTTTGGCATCTCAGTGCATATTAAATCTTAAAACCATACTAAAATAGAACGCAGCTTTACCTATTCATGAACTCTTCCCAAGTATTGGAGGGATGATGCAAAGGAGGCCTTAAAAGTAGATTGCCACATGCATCTAAAGTGAAAAAAACTCCACCATCATGTAATTATTACTAGCCGAAACTTTATCAGAGGTAGGGCAGGGAAGCAGATAGAAAATTCCACTCTCATTTTTTTAACCAGGAAATATCCATATCAATTTTATTCAAAAAATTCTCAATCAAGCCCTCCTAAGTCCTATCCATTCCCACCATGGGTTCCATCCAGACTTTTTCTTTTCTTTTCAGGAATAAAACTGACATAACAATTTGTTTGGAGGCAAAATTGGCACTCATCCAATGGTTAGGAGGCAGTTTTGAGCCTGTTTTTTTTTTATGAATAGCACACCTGGTAGAAGCGAGAGCACAAGTACCTGTTTGTTTTGAATATTTTTTTTAATATAATTTCAAATAAAAAAAATACTACAACAACAAACACCCAACTCTTGAATTCCAACAGTCATGTCATTATCATGTTCATATATATCAAACACTTGAAGGTAGTGGAAAGATATGTGGAGTAATAAGCAGTAGGAAATTTCTTGACCCTCTGCCCTCATATCAAGTCATTTTCATTGTTTCTTGAAGAAATTCGGTGCCCACCACGCTCCTCTTTAACATAAACTACAAACAAATAGAGTAGCAGGACCTGAAGACAAGGAATCAAGATAACGACAAACAATCCATATCTTTCACATGGTCTGCAGATAGCAATCAGGATAAAGAATGAACTATCGGGAGCTGTAATAGTATGGCACGATGATCATAAAAGAAGGGGGTAGATACTGAGAAAACTACAATGCAAAACACTTTGAAATAATTCTCAAGTTCATGGAAAAAAAGAAGAAAAGAAAAGCTTACAAACGCTCTGTTGAATTGACAAATAAAATTAAGGTAGGTCAACTGATGGCCCATATCGCATTTTAAACACCCATTTGAAACTGATTGCGATCTTTCCAGAATCGCTTGTTGCACCTTCACCTACGCTTGTTATGAGTTGTTGCACTTGAAAAACACACGAGGCAAAGTAAGAGCTGTCAACCATGGGACCTCGAACAAATTTCATGCAGCTCGAAACTCCATGTCAAGGTTTGTGGAGTTTGAAGCCAAAAACTCTTGGAACGTAGCTTTGCATTGCTTTCTGTGGCTTTAGGTGCCCATATGTCATCAAAAATAGGTGAGGGAATGTAGTTCCAAAATAAGCTCCATCGATGTCTAGGAAATGTCAAAGAAATTCCATATAAAAACAAGTGTAACTTTAAACATGTAAATACTGACATAAAGCCATAGAAACAATGCAGTACAAATTTGTGCACATAGTTCAGCCTAAAGGGCAAGATTATCTAAAATCAGAAGCACAATATCATTGAGCAAGCAGATACAAGTTCGGTCTCAAAGTTAAAAGTTCAGCAGAATCATAATGACGCTCCAATGTCAAACTTTAATTTGGTCTAATAAATGGGGACTGGTCAGTAGAAAACCATAACCAGAGTATGTAAAATCTTTAGAGATACTGCGCGGAGCACGGGCACATTCCAATTATAAGCAATGATATCAAGTATCTAATGTTTGGTGTTATAGAAGGATACTGCCTTGATACTTGGATCGAGGGTAATAGATGTCTTCACATTTTGGACAGTAGATTTTGACAGTACTAGAACGTGGAATGTCTGATTGACCAACTGGGAGGCAGGGCTGTCCACAGCAATAAACTCGCGGGCATCTCCCAAAGTCATAGTTTTTGTACTTCTCCAACTGTTGAAGTTTCCAACACAACATTTAATACCCAATTAATTAAGATAAGATGACAAACAAAAGAATAAAGGAGGAAACAGATGGACGCAGCACTAAATAATATTACCATTGCAGACATCCCCTTGCTAGTAAGTATGTAACGCACATGAATAAGACCGTAGAGCATCTCTGCTGCGGATTCCACCAACTCATTCTGTTCTTCAGTGAACATATCACCTGAGAATGTGCAAACGCAGAGAAGAAGCTTAACACCATACAATACACAGAATGATCACAGGTTCCACACTGAACCATGGATCCATTAATGTGAGAAAACTTGATCAAAATACAAACTCTCCTCTTCTATTTCTAGGATGTCAGAAAACATGGACACCTAAAGAGGATTTCTTAGGCTTTTAACCTTCACTACCCACATGAAGTTCTATTCAAAGCAATGTCTCATCTATACAATTACCATATGAGCTAGGACTCAACTTACTAAATCACTTACCCACACAATCCAAGCATCAAGTACGAAGTCACAAAATAGTACATGTTAAGACCACTGAGCACATTATAAAGAATCATTAATATGGGGAAAGTCAGCATTCACAAGAAGAAAATCTTTATTTGCGAGAAATATTCATTCTTTATATTTCATTCCTTCATCTGGAGATCTTTAAACAGATTTTCAACTCAGCTGTGTCGTGATGTGCATTAAAAGATTTCTGATATATATTAGAGAACCGTAATCAAAGACAGGTTTCAGAAGAATAGAAAAGGTAAGCTGCCCATGCCTAGATTCTGGCTTTTTTTTTTTTTTATCATGGTCATATATTATGGACATGGGCCACGTTAGAGTTCAACTTAAGAGATTAGCAAACATCAGAAAAACATAACAAGTGAATTGGATTCCAAAAAAAGGGTAAAGAATTCGGAAGGAAAATTACCAGTGCAGTCTGAAATTTTGTGAAGCATATATAACAGATTAAACAGAAATTACAGACAAGCAGTAGAGCTATTTGCTGCAAGGTATTGCTTACCATGAGAAGATTCCACGTCCAATATAAGATCAAGTGCATAATCATAGTATGGAACTTGACTGCTCAATCCACAAAGATTAAAATCATCCTGAATGTACTCATCATCAACTTCACAGAAAAATTCATTTCCACGCAAATTGCAAAACCATGAGATCCAAGATGTATCATCTCCATCAGAACCACTAACATCAGACTCCTCACTGTCTGTCTCAGATTCCTCTGCAGTTCATCAAAATAAGGTCATCATAAGCAGATGATTATTAGTGACCTTACATTGATAATCAAGTAGCGAAAGAGAATAGAGAATAAAGTAAGTCACAAGGGCCTAAATTAAATAGGTTGGGGAACAAGACCATACTAACATAGAATCCTTTACTCCAACCGCTGCAATTTCTCAAACAGAAAGAGTAAGAAAAGGAAGCGCACTTAAATCATCACCTATTATTCTTAGTTGTAGAGGACTCTATATATATACTATCTCATGCAAAATGTTAATAATACATTAGTAGTAAACAGAAAACATAACAAACCAAGATCTATTTGTGGCTAGAATGTAACGTATACAGTATACATAAAACGAGCAAGGGAAATGCCGAAGTTAACTTCTTGATTGGATTAAACAATGCTCGGAGCCGGTTGTTTTTACAGAAGGCATAAGTCAAAATGAAGTGAAACTCCAACTCAAACAACAATATTCGCACCAGACAAGTGCAAGTACAGAGGAGAGCAAAATTAGTAATTAATTTGAGCATCATCAATTCACCATAACCAAAACCATACCTTCTCCACTTAAGAACACACATACAACTAAGTAACTTGCTTTATCAAACAAAATCATTATCGTCACTCCACACACCAAGATCCCATACACCAAATAAACTAAAAATTAAATAAATCACCATAGCATGTACATACAAAAATTTACAAGCAAAGAATCACCGTGGCTAAAAGACCTACAGTCCCTAGCAACATAACTCAAAAAAGAACAGAAAAAAACCAAACTTCCAAAACAACATTAACTCTCCACAGAAACCCGGATTCCATATCACACATTCACCTACAAATAACTGTCCACAACTCCCACAAAAAGAAACCCCTAAAAATTAACAAAAATAAATATAAAAAAAACACAAAAACAAAACGATAAAAAAATCCTGATCCCAAAACACACAAAAACAATGACATGCTCGAGCTGAGCATGAAGAGCCAAGAGAGAGCACTACTACCATCAGAGCATTTGTTTTTGGATAGAGAAGCAGCGCGAGAATCAGCACGATGATGATCAAGATGCTGCTGATGCTGTGATGATTTACCAGTAGAGGTAGAAGGAACAGACAATCTTTCTTTATCCTTACTACTATTATTCAATCCTCTCGAAGTTGAAGGAGAAGACTTCTCTAGATGCTTGTCTAGCGCATCATTTATACGCTTTCGATCAAGCGGTCCTCCAACAATCTCCGATCTTGATGACCCGCCACCAAACCCACCTCGATCTTTGTACATGATTCTTCTCTCTATCAGTTTCAAAACCCTAAAGCCTCGATCTTTATAGCGAAGTTTCAAACTTTGCGAGATAATCTGGTGGAGCAATAACACTTCGATTGTGGGAAAATAATGGGGTTAGGATGGATTTGAATATTTAATAATGAATTTGGGTAATTAGGGCTGAATTGAATAGAAACGCAGACGGAGAGAGCTAGGGTTTTTTTGGTCAGGAGAAAGGAAGATTTCCACGAGAGATTTTTCTCTCTATGTGCTCTCTCTCATTGTTTTTTTCTTGTCATTTCATTTATTTTTAAGAAACAAATATTTTTCTTTTCTATTCTAATTAATTCTTCTTCTCCTTCTTCGTTCTTTTGTTGGGCTTATAAGGATATAAAGGGAAGAACACTGGATCTAGGCCCATTCTGTTCGGAGTGTTTCAGCGTGGTAATAATTTTATTTATTTATTTCAAAACATATAGAAATAATATAATTTATTTATATATTATTTTTAAAATTATACATTAAAACAGTTTTAAAAAATTATTTTCAAGTAATGTTTTTTTTTAAATCATAAAATACAGGTTCTATTTAAAAACAAATAATCCCAAAATCGAACACAAATAGTTTTATATCACGAGTCATAGCAAAAATATAATTAATTAAGTTAAACCTCAAAACTAGATAAAATATTGACAAAACGCGGTTAATTCAATTTTTATATATATTTAAATATAAAAAGCATATTTTTAAAATACAAAACTGAATGCAAGAGGATATCAAAGGCAACCTCTGAATCTTGGTGTGATAATTAAAATATTTTCGAATCCATTATGGAGTTCATATTGTCGGCAGCCCAACATGTAAATATCCGAGTATCTTCCTTGCATTATTGCTAGCAATATAAACTGTTTCAAGGGCTTGAATATCAAATTTAGGTGGAAAAAAAAACAACTTTGAACCTGTTTGCTATTAAAACAATAATTTTTTTGAAAAATATATTTTAAAACAAATTTGAATAAAATAAAAATAAATTTAATTCTTGTCAAGAATATTTTTAAAACGAAAAGAACAATCCGCGAACGTGCATGGAAAAAAACAATTCTTTTCCACGTGAAACCTCAAAAACAACGAATCAGAGGAGGGGCTTCTCCTTCTTTTCTCGTGGGAAACAATAAACATCCTGAAATGAGAAGGACCCAGCTTCGAGTGAAGACTGATCAATCAGCAGCAAAACACAAAGCCTTCCGCCGTCTTCCCACACCGGAGCAGTGGATAAGGGCGTCTGGTACTTCAGTTTTTGGCCGAGTCTAAGATCTTCATTCGCATTTCCACTTAATTTGGCGTTAAATTCACAGAACTGGCGATAACTAGACTATATATGTTGCTGGGCATGGCGAAGCTGATTGTGGACTCTACAGCCTCGATTCTATTGTCCTGGGAGAGAAGAATTGTAAGAGACGGGGGCATTGCAGACAGAAATGTTCATTTGGATACGAGAAGCTTATCTGTACATTATTTATGTTTTGCTGCTCATACATGCATGTAGAACTTTAGAATTTAATGGGATCTCATGATTTGTATTAAATATTTTTTATAATATTTAGGTTTCTTAGAAAACAAAGTATACTGATATCTAAGGGTTCATGTAATCTAGACATTTTTGTTTTTAAATGTTTGTTTTCTAGATGCTATAAGCTATCTGAGACATGGCTTAATCGATCACAAAGCATACACACACACACTTATCGCAATCCTTTTGGTTCCACAGAGCATATACTTGTGATTTTACAAAACATTTTTATATTATATTTTTCACATGGTCTTAAAAATATATGTTTAACAACCAGTCCCAATCATTCCAAAAAGGGAATTACAGATAATTTTTAACATAAGCTTGTATAATGCCCTGCCATATGAGATCTGTATTTTTATATTATTTTTGTGTACAAAAAGAAGGGTCTCTTGATGGAGTGGTTATTGATATTTGAAGAAGAGAGGCATCGGAAATGGAAGCAGATCTAGCTACTATGATGAAACTCATCTTCTCACTGCTTTCAGGTGGTATTTTAGCCTCCGTTGCCTACATCTACACTGTTTTCTTTGTGAAGCCTCGGAGACTAAAATCAAGACTTCAAAATCAAGGGATCAAAGGACCTTCTCCTTCTTTACTACTGGGAAACATCCCTGAAATCAGAAGGATCCAGACGGAGTCAGCAGCAGCAAAAACGAGTCAAAAAAAGGAAAACCCTCTTCCTATTGATCATGACTGGCCTTCTACAGTCTTTTCTCACCTCAACCAGTGGATAAATGAATACGGTACTGCCTCTTTTCCACCTCTAGAATTGAAGGGTCCTCTTTGTTTTCTTGTTAAATCTGTCTTTTTTGTTCTTCTGGACTTGTTCTGTTTACCCTTGATTAATGAAGATGCAAGTAACTCTCTCAATGAAGCAACCTGGTATTTTCTAATCAGAACCAGACAAGAAAACACCCACTAAATATACATGTGAATTATAATTCATATTTTACAATGGTCTTGTAACTTATAAATGTTGCTGTAAAGCTCGCAACTCTAGTTCTAATAAGTTCTCCACCTCTCTTATATTGCTTTGAAAAGGGATCCATTTCCTATTGGCTATTTTTTCCAAATTTTCTTCAAATTTCCCCCTGAATCTGGAATGTCCTATTGTCCGCACCATGCTCGAGTGAGTCCTCGGTATTCTGAGACAAACCTCGAGACAGAAGAGATGGGGAGAAAGTGGTGAAGTCTCCTTTACTTCCAAAGTACAGAGAGATAGATTTGTTTTATGTCCCCATTTCTTCAACCAAACATGTTTCTCTCTTTTGTACATGTCCCTTCTATCATAATACACTAAAAAGACACAACCAACGCAGTTTCCCATCCTTTTGAGTTACGCCAATCCACGGTTGCGGACTAACGTTCTAACATTGAAAATTGTGTTGAGCTTTAGTGTTGCTAGTCATTACTGCAAGGCTACTGCCCTTGCACAAACCTTTCTGATGCTTTAATAATGCTAATTGATGCAGGACCAACATTTGTGTATTCAACTGGAAAAATACAACAATTATGCACAGTTGATATAGATATGGTGAAAGAAATAAGCCTTTGTACATCTTTGAGCCTCGGGAAGCCTTCTTATCTATCCAAAGATCGTGGACCATTGCTTGGACAGAGTATTTTCTCAGCAAATGGCCTATTCTGGAGCCATCAGAGGAAGATAATTGCTCCGGAATTCTACATGGATAAGGTTAAGGTAAATATCTATTTTTTCTTCCTTTTTAAGTTGGTGCACCAACCTTAGACTAATGGTCTTTCTTCTAGAGCATGGTGAGCCTAATGGTGGACTCTACAACCACGATGGTAAGATCCTGGGAGAGCAGAATTGAAGGTGATGGGGGCATGGCAGAAATAAATATTGACCTGGAGATAAGAAACTTATCAGCAGATATTATATCAAGAGCTTGTTTTGGAAGCAATTACACCAAAGGAGAAGAAATATTTTTGAAGCTGAGAAATCTTCAAGATGCCATGTCCAGAGGGTTCATTGGGATTCCGGGCTCAAGGTATGATCTATTCCAAACTTGATCATCAAAATAAATTTTGTTTCAATTTTTTCTTGAAAAAAAGAAGCAAAACCAACAACGACTGATATACTTCCTGAAAACCCTTTTATTTGGTTTTGAAAAAAATCTGACAATTGATTGTTGGTTTTTAAAAACAAAAGTTTTTTGTTTATAGTTTCAAATTTACTATTTAGAACCAGAAAACAGAAATAATATCAACGAGCCCTGAACCTCATGTCATGAGCTCAGATGGATGTGCATATTTTTTGACGACTGATGAAATCTTACTCGTGGCTTCCAAAACAGATATATTCCTAACAAAAATAATTGGGAGATTTGGAAATTGGAGAAAGAAATTAACTCAATGATATTGAGGGTTGTAAAGGAAAGGGCTGCGGCCAACTATGAGAAGGACCTTCTGCAAGTGATCCTAGAAGGTGCCAAGAGTTATGGTGACCAAGAAAGCTTTCCATCAGATGTTTCTCTTGACAGGTTCATAGTGGATAACTGCAAGGCTATATACTTTGCTGGTCATGAAACCACTGCCATCACAGCTTCATGGTGCTTAATGTTATTGGCGGCTAATCAAGAATGGCAAGCTCGTGCTCGTGCGGAGGTGCTTGAAATCTGCAAAGATAACCTTCCGGATGCTGACATGCTTCGAAATATGAAAACTGTAAGTGTTCCTTACAACATGCAAAGAAATCCATCCAAATCGTAATCTGGAATTTCTAATCTTGACTTTCAACAATTTATGGGCAGCTTACAATGGTGATCCAAGAGACAATGCGCCTTTATCCACCTGTGGTGTTTGTGATCAGAACAGCCTTGCAAGATTTGAAGTTTAAGGGCATCACAATTCCAAAAGGAATGAACATCCAAATTCCAATCCCAATATTACAACAGAATCCTGATCTATGGGGGCCTGATGCACACCAGTTCAATCCCAGAAGATTTGCCAAAGGAATTATTGGATCCAGCACGAGTCCACAGGCTTACATGCCATTCGGAATGGGTGCTCGTGTCTGTGCAGGCCAACTCTTCGCCATGGCAGAGCTGAAGGTTATTGTATCACTCATCCTATCAAAGTTTAGCTTCTCGCTGTCACCAGCATACCATCATTCCCCCCGGTTTGGGCTGGTTGTGCAACCTGGCAACGGTGTTAGCCTTCATATTAGAAGAGTCTCTTGACATTTCGAGTTTTGAGCAAATTTTGTGAGGAAAATCATGACCGCTCTTTACATTGTTTTGTCAAATAAATTGCATTTAGGGAAAACATAATTCAAGCATTATTTGAATCCAACAAGTGGTTGTTGTTCACTGACATTCTCGATTCTCAGCTTTAAGCAACACATTATTAAAGTTACTATCTATGCCCTAACACAGTTCAGTTTGACAATTTGTGTTGGAATCCAACAGCTTACAAAGCTAGCTCTATAAAGAAAGAAAATAGAGTCTGCGCTTTTTGTGAGCAAGATCACCTAGACGGCTTTCATGAAAAGAGGGAGCGACTCTTGTTGCGTTCCAACCGTGCTTCTCTCTGTTATGAAAAAAAAAAAATAACAAAACGTATATATTAAGAAAGATAAATACAAACCTTCCAAAATTTCGTGTATTTTTTTATTTGAAACTATTTTCCAAAAGTATAGAGCTTTTAAACATTAGAAAAAATAAAAATAATCAATACCTCCTTTTCTTGCATTCCTTGTAGACATCAAAATGCTCTTGACATTTACTTTTGTCCGAGCCAAACTCTTCCAAGCCTGAAAATATGCATCTAACATCAAAATATGGTACTGATGGAACGTGCATAAGAATATCCAGGACAAGAGTTTCAAGTTGAATTGAATCGAGCAAAGCTGTCCATGCTTCCATCGATCAAATATAACAGCGAGCGGTTATATAGAGTCTTCCTTTTGTTTGTACTTTATAATTAAAAGCATTATAACGTCCCTTCAATTTAGCCATAATCACGACTTCTAATAAGCTCAAACACAAACCATGACCATTTTAGATGTTACGACTCCCATTTCTCAATTCACGAACTAAATTTCACAACTAAATCACAAGTAGATAAGAAATGACATAGATACACATAATAGAGCATTTACAGTAACAACGACAACTATCACATGCTGCAATGTGTGCAACAACGTAAGCTCGACACGACTTGGACATGATGCACTGTTTCAGGTTAATAACCTTGAGGAAGATCGATGCCGCAAATCCAAAGTAATAAAATTTGAACTTCGCCTTTTCAATCCGTTTTCAAGTCATAATAACATCCCACCATGCTACAAAAAAGCTTTTTTTTCTTAGCATATGTGGGATGATCCACCTGTATGTGCTTCTTAAGGAATTACATTCGAGTGGTGTATAGAACAGACACTGATCGATTTACTTTACAGGGGTTCATTAATTTATTAATAAAAATTGGATTCTGAATAAAAAAGGTTTCATTCTTACGATCATTCTTTACTTCCAAGAATAACCCACAGAGCCAATCAAGGCATAACCTCTCACTCCCATCCAACATCAACAACACAATACACCAAAACTAAGACCAATCAGTAAATTTTCAAGAACCCGCCAAGGGAAAAGGATCGAGGAATAGAAATTACAATCATGCTGGTGAGAGTTAGACATAGACATGCAAAATCAAGTGTAAGAAGATGCATTCTTGAACATTAAACATGCAATAAGAAACAAAGCACACACACAGAAAAAAGTCAAATCAGAGAGATAAAAAAAGGGAGTTGATGAATCGTTGCTTTACATTTGAGAGAGGCAGTGTACTGAGGGTAACATTGAGAGTCTGCGAATCTTGCAGAACTTTGATATGGCGGTGCTGCTGCTTTTGATTCCATTTTTCTTCTTCTTCTTGCTTTCTTCTATGGGGATAGAAAACTGGACCCTTTTTTTCACATATGCTCTCCAAGCGACCTGTCGCTTGATAGGGCCCCAGCCGACAACTTGGTTCGTCAGATCAAAAGTGGGGAGGGGCACGGTTTATCATACATCTAGTTACTGGTTTTAAAAAAACTCCGCCACCGGTCAGCAGGTTATCGAAACTCGAAGTTTTACTTGGATTTGATCTGTAAAAAAACTTAATTTTTTTATTAAAATAATATATTTTTTAAAATAAATTAATAAATATGTCTAGATTAATAAATTAACTAGATGACTTGCAAACTAAGTTTTTTATGAAATTGATTTTCAAGCTGGATTTTTAATTCTCTATACGTGTATTTTATGGTTAAATGATATGTTTATGTATTTATATTAGTTTTAATTTTTACAATTCAATGTAAAATTTGAACCTGGAATTCAGTGAGAAACTAGGTTTTTTTTTATTGAAATAATATTGCTTCTTATTGTCTTAAAAATATTTAGGCTAACTCGTTATCATGTAAATTACTTATAATCTAATATTTGTATCGTATCGACATTCAAGTTGGATTTATAATTATATTAATGATGAGGTATTTTTTTATATATGTTTATTTTATAGTTACATAATATGTTTGTTTTTTTAGGGTTTGTTTGGCAATGTGATATAAAAAAAATAAAAAATAATATAATTTTGCATTTCAAAGTAGAAAATATTTTTAAAAGCAATATATATATATAGGAGGATACCTCGAAGAGAAGAAGTCACAGGCCTCTATGTTCATGCCAACGAAGCCCATTCCAATATGAATATTCGTATATTAAGTCATAATCTGTTTACGGACCTTCTACGATTTCCAGGTCTAAGACTATGATTAAAATTGTTTTAAAATTAATATTTATTTAAAATAATTTTTTTTTATTTTTTTATAAATGATTTTTTATATTATTACATTTAAAAATATTTTAAAATTTTGATTTAAAGCAAAAAAATATATGTTTTTTTTTCAAAAGCACATTTAAAACATAATATCAAACAAGTCTTTTTTTATTTTTATTTTCTTTTCTTAAAAAATATTTTTTACATGCATGATTTTATTAAATAAACTATTCGTGTATGATTATGGGAGAGAATTGATTAAGCAAGGTAGATTATTATTTATTTCACATATTTGTTTTTTGGAATTTATATCGATAAAAAATCAACTAACTAAAGTAAATTGCAATAATTCATTTACTATATATATATACATATACATATATATATATACATATTAATAAATTACATTGATATTTAAAGTGATGATCTGTTTTATTAAATTACTGATGAATTCATTTTTACAAATCATGAAAGAAAAAAGAAATATCAAGATCGAAAAATCATCGGATGAAAATACAAATATAATAATTCTATTTCGTCTATAATATTTTCATTTTCTTCCCCTATATGGCGATATATATATATATATATTATTCTATCTCGTTCTATCGCTTCTAGCAGCCATTCTCAGCTAGCTCTCCCCGTTCCATGCATGGTGTCGCCATGCTGAGATGCTCACGTGATCCTATCTTGAATTCTCTCTTCGATGGAAGTGAGAGTTCAATAAATGTTGCTTCGATCACCTCCATCCTTGTAGATGTTGCAAATCAAAGATGAACAAACCCGTGCCCTTCTCTTTATTTTACTCCAAAATATCATATGGTTTGCAATCTTTATCTTTCACTTGAAATTTGATGGCTAGTTACTATCAAGGCCGAACTGCCAGTCTATAATTTCTAGCAAAACAACAAAATAATAAGAGAAACCTGGCCACTAAGATCTTCTCGGGGCTGATTTCCACCACCACCCACTCCAACCACCTGTTGGGTTTGGGTTTCCTCTTAGGAGGAGGATGGCCCAAATATTTGTGTGGATTTAGCCCACATAAATGTACCCAATTAGAAGGGCAGGACACAATTATTTTGAGCTGCCAAGAAGAACAAAAATAGACAAGAAAAGGGAAGAGAAAAGGAGAGAGAGCCGAGAGAAAAGAATGAAGGAGGCAGCAGAACACTCTGTCTTCTTCTTTCGATTTACAACTCGTTAACCGTTGGATCGGGTTGAAATTTGGATAGCAGCTTCCAGACACATTGATCTTAATTCTGAACGGTTGGATTGAAGATTGGATCTGTGGAAGTTGATCTGCTTGACAAAACTCAGGGCTGTCAGTTTGTGAGCCTTCTCTTAACTTTGTTCTCTTTAATTCTTGTTGTATT
Organism: Salix exigua; assembly: GCA_032356905.1. Classification (NCBI taxonomy): domain Eukaryota; kingdom Viridiplantae; phylum Streptophyta; class Magnoliopsida; order Malpighiales; family Salicaceae; genus Salix; species Salix exigua. The sequence goes on from CM063601.1 coordinate 2,756,045, forward strand.
CCAAGAATTGTTTAATCTTGATGATTTATGTTGTATCCCTTAGTTAGATCTGAGGAAGAATATTGTGAACCCATTATTTTTGATAGTGGAAGTGTTTGAGTGGACTACGGTCCCGTGGTTTTTCCTTCTCATATCGGGAAGGTTTTCCACGTAAAAATTTGTGTGTTGTGCTTGTGATTTTTGGATATATTTTTCCGCATATATTCTGCTCTATTTAGAAGTTTCCTATAGATTCACACAAAGAGGAAGTGTTGAGTATTGTTGTTTCTCCCAACAAGTGGTATCAGAGCTTGGTGCGATCGAGCACCCTAAATATCTTGTGTTGAATAATGGAGGCTAATCTAAGTAGAATGGTGTGTTTGAATGGTTCAAATTATAATATATGGAAAGGTAAAATGGAAGACCTGCTTTATGTGAAACAATTTCATTTACCCGTGTTTGCGTCTGAGAAGCCAGAAAATAAATCTGATGAAGAATGGACTTTGATGCATAGACAAGTATGTGGATATCTTAGACAGTGGGTAGATGATAATGTGTTGAATCATATTGAGGGTGAGACACATGCACGCACACTTTGGAAAAAACTTGAGGAGTTGTATGCTCGTAAGACCGGGCATAGTAAAATGTTTTTGATGAAGCAATTGATGTATTTGAGATACCAAGATGGAACTCCCTTAACGGATCACTTGAACACTTTCCAAGGAATTATTAATCAGCTTGCTGGGATGGGTATCAAGTTTGATGAAGAGGTTCAAGGGTTGTGTTTACTTGGTACATTGTCGGACTCTTGGGAGACATTTAGAATGTCATTATTTAACTCAGCCCCGAATGGTGAAATCAATATGGATTTGGCTAAAAGTAGTATATTGAATGAAGAGATGAGAAGAAAATCACAAGGATCCTCTTCACAGTCAGAGGTGTTGGTTATAGAAAGAAGGGGGAGGAGTAAGAGCAGAGGTCCGAAAAATAGAGATAACAGCAGAAACAAGTCAAACAGGTTTGCCAATGTTGAGTGTCATCACTGTGGCATGAAAGGGCATATCAAGAAATATTGCAGACAGTTGAAGAGAGAGAATAAAGAGAAAGGGAAGGAGATACAAAATGAAGATGGCAAGAATGGTAATAGAGTTGCCACCACTACTTCCGGAGATTTCTTCACTGTTTATGATGATGATGTCATTAATTTTGCATGCCATGAGACCAGTTGGGTGATTGATAGTGGTGCTTCAACTCATGTTACATCCCGACAAGATTTCTTCACTTCCTATACAGCCGGTGACTTTGGGACAGTGAAGATGGGCAATGATGACTTGGCCAATATTGTCGGCATTGGAGATGTGTGCTTGGAGATGAGTAATGGCATGAAGTTAATTCTTCATGATGTGAAGCATATTCCTGACATCCGTTTGAACTTGATATCTGTAGGCAAACTTGATGATGAAGGGTATTGTAGCATTTTTCATAATGGTCAGTGGAAGCTCACTAGAGGTGCTATGGTTATTGCTCGAGCTTATAAGCTTTCTACTTTGTATATGTTAGAAGCAAAATTCTCCAAAGACATTATTAATGCAATGGATGATGAGTCTTCTACAGAACTATGGCATAAGAGACTTGCTCATGTAAGTGAGAAAGGCTTGGAATTATTGGCCAAGAAGAATTTGCTAGCGAGGAATGAAGAGTGCATCCTTGAAAAATGCACACACTTGCTTAGGCGTAAGCAAAACAGGGTTTCCTTTAAGAGTTCCCTTCGCTAGAAAGACAGATATACTTGATCTTGTCCATTCAGATGTATGTGGGCCTATGAAGACTAAAACACTTGGTGGCTGCCTTTACTTTGTGACTTTCATAGATGATCATTCAAGGAAATTATGGGTATATACCTTGAAAAGCAAAGATCAAGTATTTGATGTGTTTAAGCAATTCCTGGCTTCAGTTGAGAGACAAACTGGGAAGAAGTTGAGGTGCATCAGAACAGATAATGGGGGAGAGTATTTGGGTCCTTTTGATGAGTATTGCAGGCAACAGGGTATTCGTCATCAAAGAACACCTCCAAAGACTCCTCAGTTGAATGGATTGGCTGAAAGAATGAACAGGACTCTGGTTGAGAGAGTAAGATGTTTGCTTTCACAATCACAGTTGCCAAACTCCTTTTGGGGGAAGGCTTTGAACACAACAATACATGTCCTTAATCTCACTCCTTGTGTTCCTCTTCAGTTTGATGTACCAGACAGGATATGGAATGGCAAAGATGTTTCTTATGATCATTTGCGTGTCTTTGGATGTAAGGCATTTGTGCATATTTCCAAAGATGAGAGATTGAAACTGGATGTGAAGACCCGACAGTGTATCTTTCTAGGTTATGGCCTAGATGAGTTTGGTTACAGGTTGTATGATCCAGTTGAGAAGAAACTTGTGAGAAGTCGAGATGTTGTGTTTATGGAAGATCAAACTATACATGATATTGAGAAGACAGAAAAGGTAGTGCCTCGATATAATGATTGTTTGATTGACTTGGATTCACCTTCTTTGATAGATTTGCCAGCACAAATTGAACATGATGTTCAGAATGACCTCCAAGTTCCAGATGATACAGATGTTCCCTTACAGGATGAATCTCATGATGAGTTGCCAGTACCAGAGATACCACCAGATGTTCCACCCAGAAGGTCTACCAGAGATCGACATCCTTCCACTCGGTATTCTGTAAATGAGTACGTGTTATTAAATGACGGGGGAGAGCCCGAGTGTTATGCAGAAGCCATGGAAGATGAACACAAGTCAAAGTGGATTGATGCTATGCAAGATGAGATGAAGTCATTGCATGACAATCACACCTTTGATTTGGTGAAGCTACCAAAGGGTAAGAGAGCCTTGACAAACAGGTGGATTTACAAGGTGAAGCAGGAAGAATACACTTCACAACCACGGTATAAAGCTAGACTGGTTGTGAAGGGATTCAGGCAGAGAAAAGGCATTGACTTTGATGAGATTTTCTCTCCAGTTGTGAAGATGTCATCCATTCGTGTTGTTCTTGGTTTAGCAGCTAGTCTAGACTTAGAGGTTGAACAAATGGATGTGAAAACTGCATTTCTTCATGGTGATTTGGAGGAAGAGATTTATATGGAGCAGCCAGAGGGTTTTAAGGTAAAAGGAAAAGAGGACTATGTGTGTCGGCTCAAGAAAAGTCTTTATGGTTTGAAGCAGGCACCTAGACAATGGTATAAGAAGTTTGAGTCTGTTATGGAGGAGCAAGGCTACAAGAAGACTACTTCTGACCATTGTGTGTTTATACAAAAATTCTCTGATGGCGATTTCATTATTTTATTGCTTTATGTTGATGATATGTTGATTGTTGGCATGGATTCTTCAAGAATTGACAAGTTGAAGAAGCAGTTAAGTCAGTCATTTGCAATGAAGGACTTGGGGCCAGCAAAGCAGATTCTTGGGGTTCGTATTCATAGATCCAGAAAAGATAAGAAGTTGTTTATATCACAAGAGCAATACATTGAGAAAGTGCTTGAGAGGTTCAACATGAACAATGCTAAAGTGGTTAGCTCTCCTCTTGCTACACACTTTAAGTTGAGCACAAAGCAAAGCCCTTCGACAGATGAAGAGAAGGAAGATATGGAAAGAATTCCATATGCCTCAGCAGTAGGAAGCTTGATGTATGCAATGGTTTGTACGAGGCCAGATATAGCTCATGCAGTTGGTGTTGTTAGCCGGTTTCTTTCAAATCCAGGAAAAGAACATTGGAATGCGGTGAAGTGGATTATGAGATATCTACGAGGGACTTCCAAGATGTGTCTTAGCTTTGGGAGTGGTGAACCAATGTTGGTTGGCTACACGGATTCTGATATGGCTGGAGATATGGATACCCGTAAGTCTACTTCGGGTTACTTGATCACCTTCTCGGAGGAGTCTGTTTCTTGGCGATCAAGGTTACAAAAATGCATTGCACTTTCTACAACTGAAGCAGAGTTGATTGCAGCAACGGAAGCTTGTAAAGAGTTGCTATGGATGAAAAGGTTTTTACAGGAGCTTGGTCTCAAACAACAACAATATGTGTTGTTTTGTGATAATCAAAGTACTATCCACCTTGCAAAGAACTCTTCATTTCATTCAAGATCAAAACATATCGATGTAAGGTATCATTGGATAAGAGATACTCTCAATGATAAGTTGTTAACTCTTGAGAAAATTCACACCGATGATAATGGTTCGGATATGCTAACGAAGGCTCTAACAAGGAGAAGCTTGAGACATGTTGCTCGATCGCCGGATGGCTGAATCCCTCCACCTAGTCGGAAGGGGAGATTTATTGGGTTTGGGTTTCCCTCTTAGGAGGAGGATGGCCCAAATATTTGTGTGGATTTAGCCCACATAAATGTACCCAATTAGAAGAGCAGGGCACAATTATTTTGAGCTGCCAAGGAGAACAAAATCAGTTAAGAAAAGAGAAGAAAAAAGGAGAGTGAGCCGAGAGAAAAGGGTGAAGGAGGCAGCGAGAACACTCTGTTTTCTTTCTTCGATTTCCAACTCGTTAACCGTTGGATCGGGTTGAAATTTGGACAGCAGCTTCCAGGCACATTGATCTTCATTCTGAACGGTTGGATTGAAGATTGGAGCTGTGGAAGTTGGTCTGCTTGACAGAACTCAGGGCTGTCAGCTTGTGAGCCTTCTCTCAACTTTGTTCTCTTTAATTCTTGTTGTATTCCAAGAATTGTTTAATCTTGATGATTTATGTTGTATCCCTTAGTTAGATCTGAGGAAGAATATTGTGAACCCATTATTTTTGATAGTGGAAGTGTTTGAGTGGACTACGGTCCCGTGGTTTTTCCTTCTCATATCGGGAAGGTTTTCCACGTAAAAATTTGTGTGTTGTGCTTGTGATTTTTGGATATATTTTTCCGCATATATTCTGCTCTATTTAGAAGTTTCCTATAGATTCACACAAAGAGGGAGTGTTGAGTATTGTTGTTTCTCCCAACACCACCCCTCCCAATCACAACAACTAGGTGATCCATAGCATATTGTCTAGTCTAGAAAACACAGCAGCAAACTAGTTTGTCCAGTAGCAACAACTATACCAAATCCTGAAGATTGTGCCTCAACAGGTCCTAGCTAGTTTATGGGATTACTAGAGATTTTAACTGGTATTTAATTTTAAAATTTATGAAATTAATTGAGATATATTTAATTTTAGAATTTATGAAATTAATTAAGATATATATAAATTGATCCGAACACGAACGTTAAAAAAAATACTTATACCGAAGGAGTGTTTCATGTGTTTTCATACCTTGTAGGCTTGTGCAATGAAGCTTTGAAAGCCAACCTATCATTTTATGCATGGACAACACTCGCCGATACTATTTCTCTTCGTTCCATCCAGTCCCAGCAAACTCTAAAAATCAATTTTGAATCCCTGTATGCTATTAATTATTTGAGTCGTGATTTGTATGGTGTTTTGGATTAATTATTTTTAATTTTTCCATATATATATAATTAATTATTTATGAACAGTACAATTTCAAAATAGTAAATTAAAATAATCTAAAATTAAATACCAATACAAAAATTAGAACCACAACCAGAACAACAATAAACTTCTCAAAAATATCAGAAAACTAGTTAAAGATTACTCTACTATCATTCGTTACATAAGCAGGTAGCCGTAATATCCCCGCAACACCGTGCGTGAATCTCTAAAATTATAATGATGTGCACAGAGAAGATTCCAAGAAACGACAATTATTATTTTGTCCGCATGGAATACAACGGGCGGGGATCGACAATAATTCCACTGCTGCCTTCCTATTTTTATAAATACAATTTTGTTACTTAGAATATGTTCGTCACCATTTTTAAAAACAATTATTTTATATTTTAAATTAATTTTTAATTTTTTAGATTATTTTCATGTATTTGTTAAAAAAATTAAATATATATGTATATGTATTATTTTAATATATATTTTTAATCAAGAAATATTTTCAAAAACAACATTAATTATACTTTTAAAAGACATTTCATGTAAAAAGAACACAAACCTTATGAGGTCATTATCATTACAATAGTATTTTTATAACCTTGGTTATGACTTAAATATTAGATCTAGAGAAGTATAGTCATGCTTAAAAACTGAAATCTATTTTTAATTGGATAAAAACTGGAGTTGTTGGTTCGATTTTACTCAAGATGTTGATTTAATTTAATTTTTAAAAATAATATAATTTTATTTTTAAAAATCAAAATAATGGTATTTTAATAATAGAATAATCAGTTGATATAGAACCTAGTTTAGACTTGAGCCAACAAATCATTTATTTAACTTACAAAAATAAATTTTATAATATATCCACTCTCGATTTTTCATCTGAAAAATACATTATGATATTAAAATAATTATAAAAAAACATTAAAACTATTGAATTTAAAATCTCTCAAAATTTCAAGTTTTAACTAGTTGCAAACCCTGAGAAGTGTGACTCAACTGGTCATGTTCTGAGTTTGCTCTCCAGAAATTACCAGTTTGAGTCACATATTAGTAGAAATTACCAGTTTGAGTCACATATTAGTTATGATGGATTAGTGGAGGTTTTAATTGATCATTAATTCCAGAACCCGTAAAATTAATTAATGTGTATATAAACTAGACACCCACATTCCTAAAAACAAATAAACCAGTTGCAATAATTTTTTTTTTACTTTCTCGTAATCTTTTCAGTTCGAATCCTCAAGTGATTACAAGCAGAGCAACCCTTTTCATATTTTGAGAAATTTAAATATATTGGATATTGCAAATGCATGGTGTGTATCTCTTTCAGCCAACGATGACATGAAAGCTAATGCATATCATCACTCTGTGACATGCATTTCCATATCTGTGTTTTATTTGGTGCTCATGTTCTTAAAAAAAGGGAAAAGAAAAAGGCAACTCTGAAAGGAGAGACGGTCAATATCTATGAATTTAAATGGTTAATTTACTCAGGTTTTTCTTTTTCATTTCTGGAAGAATTCAAATTGACTAAATAATTTATTGATAATGTATGGGGCCATGTTATGTTTCCCTTGATTTTTCTTCATCCTTTTTGCCTCCCTGACAGCTCAAATTAAAGTGATCCAAAAATCTTTTTCAAAAGCTCTTAGAAAATTTTGCTGCTTTCCTATAACACCCCCTCTCTCTTTCCATACATAACAAACATTCTGTAACAGAGAAAGAGGAAGGAGATAACAGCACATAATTCTCTTGAAAAATGAATGCTACAACAGCAGCAGCAGCATCAACGACAAAGTTTATCAAATGTGTAACGGTTGGAGATGGAGCTGTTGGAAAGACATGTCTTCTCATCTCTTACACTAGCAACACCTTCCCTACTGTACTAAACTGAACTTTTTTCTTTCTTGTTTTCTAGATATTTACCCTTCTTGTTATTGTTTATATTGCAATTCTCGTGTAAGTGTATTCTGGTTTTTAAAGGGTCTTTCCTTTGCTGTTTTTTGTTTTCTTGACAGGATTATGTGCCTACTGTTTTTGATAACTTCAGTGCCAATGTTTTGGTTGATGGGCAGACTGTGAATCTAGGTCTTTGGGACACTGCTGGTACTCTTTCTCATTCTTGATTGGTGTATATCACTAGCTAAAACATGTGTATTTGCCCTTTTATTTTCAGGGCTATCAGTTTATTAATACATAAAATGCTCTTCAATTGATCAAAGTGTCTTAACAATGTGTTCATGAGGTTTATTTCATGAATCTTGAACTAAATACATTTGTTTTTACTGTTCCCCCCCTTCTTCTTCTAATGATGCGTTGGCTTCCTGCAAAATTTGGTGAATAGTTATGGAAAATGGGAATTCTACAATCATGACCACCATTAATTAAACCCCCAAATTCTTGAAAAGTTTTAAGCTTTCCACTTTATGACATCCAATCGGCAATCATAGCTACTTTAAATTTGTTTCTCTGTTGAATATAATATCATCTGCATTGATTGATCGAAATGATTGATCGAACAACCCTTTATGCTCTATCCAACCCCCTTTTCAATGAAAGTTAACCTTTTGGGTGCTCTAGACGGCTTGGTCAGTAGAACTTACTCTCAGTTCACTCCAGTTTAAGGTTGTATTCTGATGTGTAATTTTGCAAATGAAACATTTGAATCACGGAGCAATTACTTGAAATGGTTGGTTCAAGGGAAGAGAGATCGTCACTTATTCTGTCATAAGACTCATAACTCAGTTTCATATGTTTTGAAGATCCCTAACCTTTTCTTCTGGCTCGACTACCGACCATAATTAATGCTAAATTTTCTCGTTAGTGCTGAGAAATTGATGTGGTGTCTCCAAAGTGGCTCAGAAAAGTGAAACGATGAAATGACGCTGCTAAGTTTTCAAATAACTCGTGCAGGTCAAGAAGACTACAACAGGCTGAGGCCTCTAAGTTACAGAGGAGCTGATGTTTTCATTCTCGCCTTTTCCCTCATAAGTAGGCCAAGCTATGAGAACGTCTCAAAAAAAGTAAGCTTCTTTATTATTTCCAACTAGATTCGTCATATGGGTTCTCTTTCCATCAAAATTGCTTGGCAACACGTATATGCTGATTCTTCTCTTTGCCGTGATTCCTTTTTCTTTATGTTGCTTGTTATGATGGAAAGTGGGTCCCTGAGCTCAGACATTATGCCCCATCAGTGCCCATTGTTCTTGTGGGGACTAAATTAGGTGATGTATTCTTCCCTCTATCGATTTATTACTTCTTTGAATGGGTGTTGCCTGGACCTTGCTTTGCTATCAATCAAGTTTTACTGGTGCTCTAAATAATCAAGTGTGTTTGATGAGAGTGAGGGAACTACAAGTTTTCAGTTTCCTCTGTATGGGGCTCTAAAGTCATAACTTATTTAAAAAAATTGGCACAACTGCTATCCAGTTCCTGCTCATATACTGGCATGCTACTTCTGTTTCAATGTAGACAAGCTCACACATGCATATATCATATGTATGAATGCTTCCGGTTTCTCTGAGGTCTTTTATGCCTCTTGCAGGGGTCTTTTGGTTTTCTGCCTCTATATACAGTGATTTCTCAGAATTCTACAGTTCAAGTGACAATGTACAATGACAGTCATTTACCCTTTCATGTTTGTGTAGCATTGTATTTGGTGCCTTGAAAGCATTTGCATTCAAAAGTAGATTGTGATCTTCATGTAATGAGGTGTTCCATCTGGTGGTTCATTGTGTTTGAGATGCACCTGCGTGTGTTGTTGTTATTGCTTCAGCTGTGAACATTTTGTGTTAAATACAGATCTGAGAGAAGACCGTCAGTTTCTCTTGGATTATCCTGGGGCATGCACCATTTCTACAGAGCAGGTAGGCATTCACTTCTTATATTTCCATCCTTCTTTAATCCCTCATTGCAGTGATGCTGCTGTCGCGGCAGGAAAAATTTACAGCTGGATAGTTGGTCTAAATCTTTGTAGATGACTTCTTGCTTTATCATTACCAGGGTCTAGAACTACAGAAGCAAATAGGAGCGCTGGCATATGTAGAATGCAGCTCAAAAACACAGCAGGTTTGTCCCGCATCTGTATATTTTCTCAGAAATTAGTTAACTAAGCAGATATCATTTTCCACCACTAGCATGTTTGCGCAGCCCTACTCCTAAGGGGCTAACTTGGCTCTGCTGTGCCTCTGGTAAAGAAGTTAATTAGTTGGAAGGTAATTGAGGTTCCTTAGAGACAGAAGGTGTAAACAGAACCAGACACGATTAGTAACACTTCTAGCATGTTGTAAGAAATATTGCAGCCATTTTGAAGCATTTTCTGTGGTAAATGCAGAATGTGAAAGCTGTCTTTGATGCTGCCATCAAGGCAGTGCTCCAGCCTCCAAAGTCAAAGAAACACAAGAGAAAACATAGGGTCTGCCAAATTCTCTAACCAATTTCCTACACAAGGCTGCTACAAGAATCTCCACGTCGTATTCATTTCTTCCATGTTACGTTTCTTATTCTGTTCATAATTTTTCCATTTCCTCTTTCATTGGATGGTGTCCATGTTGCCTATTTTCATCTGTTTGTAGACAAACTGATCCTCGTCTCGCATCCAATTTATCATCAATCATCATGTGCTCATCTGTATTACCTATTGGAAAGTGGCCAAATTTCATCCTAGATTTTTTTTTCTGGACAAAAAAGAGAGATGAATTGAATATATTCCATCACATAATAAGAAAGATTAAAGATTATTGATGCATTTTCGACATGACCTTTGATTTAAAATGAGAGAAACCCCTCCTCGAGGGCTAGAAAATTGTCAATGAAGCATTTACTGTTAGGGGGTGAATTAATGAATGGGTCCAAACCTTCATATCTATGGAGGCACTTGAACAGTATTTTTGAAATTAATTAAAGTGGTTCATATATTGATACTAGGGGACCATAACTCATATATATATAGTTTCTCCTTTTTGTTGCTCGATCCTTTTCTTGAGAGTTTCTGGCTAGGAGAGGACACTCGGCCACTTCTTGATCATCTACTCTTAGTTTCTGTCGATCAAATTGCTTATGAGATGTGTTTTTTCAAACGGCTAAACTGTTACAAGCTGGAAACAGAGGATGTCGATTTTGGAAAAGAACAGATTTTTATGTTACAAGATTTTATCAACATGATGTGGAGAAGAACTCTTTTGCTACTGGATATTCTCAAGCATGGCTACAACTTCATTTTCACGGCAAGTTTCTTATTAAAATCTCCATTGATTTCTGCGTTTTAGTCTGACTGTATCTCGGCTAGTATTCTAATATCTGCCAATCAAGTAGTTAAATTAATTAAAATAGAGACTATTTATGCTTGATCAACTCTTTTAGGAACACTGTTCATATTTCCCAATTTATAAGAACCAATTTGGACTAAATTATAAGACTTATAAGTGCACGTCTTCAATATGATTATAGACTAGGCACTTCGAAAGATTTTTACTTTTATAAAGCATCTTGCTGTGATAATATTTAGACGTTCATTCATAATGGCAAAGGAGCGAGGGCATCCCCGTTAACTATTGATTCGGTCAACCCTCTCAAATTATACGTGTGGATTTCATAGGATCGACGAGAGGTAGTTGCACAGGTCGAACTTCCGTAGCACCAACCAGCCTCCTTCAGAACACCTTCAAAACAATAATATTGCAGTAATATAGTGTAAAATAGTTCATTTCTCACTGGTTAATCTGTCAATAACTAGCTTTTAGTTCCATTGACGCTCGTATCTCTCTTTTCAAGAATCTTTTTTTAAATATAAAAATAAATCATCGGACAATTGTTTTGTAGATTCTTGAAAGCGCCCGCTCATTTTCTTTCTTGAAATGTTCTTTAGTGTGCTGCAAGGTTTCTTGCTGGCACCCATTTCGGCTTTCACTAGAAAAAGATGTTCAATGCCATGGCAGCAGGTAATGGTTTAAAATGTCTCACAGAGGGGTGTTCTAAGACTTCCCCTGATTTCAAACCGCGAATTATACCAGTCCCCATTAAATTTCTCCTGTACAGCTCTTCAAAGCTGAAAAATGTGCTGCCTCTGCTTCTCCCACTTATTTGGAGAGACTTAATTCTGCCACACATTTTTGCGCAAGATAGTGATCATCATTACACAGACACAAAACAAAAACAGCTTTAGCAAGGTTTGTAGCATCCAAGTGATTGTCGGCCAGGTAAGAGTTAGTACAGGATGACTGAAAGGTCGAGCCTTGGCCCAGCATGTTTAGCTAAAGCAAACCTAGTTGCATAATTAAGAGATTGATGGCAATTCTATACTTAATTTGCCAGTCGACACTAAATTTAAACTCTTAATTGCTTACGAAAATGCTTTCAAAGAATCTTTATCGGTGTAATTTGCGACGGCATCAAGTGATTTTATCAACTACACTTAGCTTCTGTAACATTCGAATGAAAAATGAGAAACATTGTTGAGATTTTAGTTTTGCTAATGCCTGATCCAGATTTTTGTGACAGGAAGGTGATGTAATGTGGCTAAGGAACCCACTTTCAAGGCTGAGCATTCATAAGTCATAACGAAGTGTGGACCTCGAAATCAGCACTGACCATTTTAATGGCGACCCACGATCTGAAAAGAATACCATCAACACAGGGTTCTACTACATCAGATCAAACAGCAAGACCGTCTCATTGTTTGATGCCTGGTATGGCAGGAAAGACAATTCTACAGGCAAAAAAGAGCAGGATGTATTATTCGAGCTCATGGATGAGGGAATGTTTGGGCGACAGGGCCTTCATGCAATGTTCTTGGACACAGCCTTCTTTAGTGTGTTTTGCGAAGATAGCAGAGATATTGATGCAGTAATCACTGTCCATGCTAATTGCTATCGGAGTATAAACGCCAAGATCAAGGATTTAAATGCTGTTCTTCGTGATTGGAAGAAGCATAAGGCGACTAGGGCTGAAACAGCTCCAGCTCATGGTGATGTAACCGTGCCTTTCAGTTGGACAGGTCACTCTGGATGTTTGGGTTCCTGGAATAATAATGTTTAGTTAAGGTTATTTTGCTATTCATTAGAGATATAACCCACACAAAAACTATTTGTCAATTTACATTTCAATTTGGATAAGTCTGTTTTTTATATTATTATTGAGTAGTGCTCTCACTTGTTAAATGAAAAAAATAAATAAAGAGTAAAACTTCGTGTGTATTTATATGCGCGATTAACCATATTAACTGACTCTGTCTCACATGTTTTAAAAATATTTTTTTAAAAAAATTATAATTATTATTATTATTGCAAAATATATTTTATTCTACTCGATGTACAAACATTTATATTTATGCTGTTCAAAAACCAATATAGTATATTATCTGATTGATATGGTTTTTCACTCAATGCTCCTTTTTCAGTATACTAGGTATATTTTGGGATCAAATATGTGAGATGTTTTGAATCTATAATAGAATCCTTTTTTAGTTTTTATTTACCTCGGAAAATTCATAAATTTCTTGAGAAAAAAGAAGAAGAAAGTTTGAGTATGATTGAAATTGTTTTTTAATTTTTTATTAAAAAAATATTTTTATTTTTTTTAAAATGATTTAAAAATCTAAATATGTTAATTTTCAATAAAATAATATTTTTTTAATTTTAGATAAAAAATAATATTAAAATACAATGACAAACATTCAATTATTCGAAACCCGGCAGCAAGCAAGCAAGGGCGTCATTCTGCACACGTCATCAGTCTGAGGTAAAGTAAACCCCTACCTTAAGCAGCTTTCCGTTGACTGTTGAACTATATTTATTCTCATCCTCCAAATTTAAAACATATCATGCTTCACTCACTGTAGACTAAACAAGTTTGCAACATGACGTTGATGCTCTCAAAACTTACCGGTTCGATCGTCGCTATTTATTGTAATGACAATTTGATATGACTAAAATATGTGCTAGGTTTATTGATTTTTATAATTTATTTATTATTTATTGAGTAAAGTATTGATATTTACATATTATTTATTAGATTTTAATATTCATGTTGGTATTCATTATCTTACTATTATCCATGATTCAATAGAAAATAAAATAACTAATAATTATCTTACTATTATTACATCTTTAAAATCTCGTGTGTGTATAATAAATAATAAAATAGCAAATATTATATATTTGTATGACTTTTATATTAATATTGAGATATGCATATATTTATTATATTGAAAAAAATCTAAATACTCCCTCTCTCTCTCTCTCCATGTAATATAAATATATATTGTAAATTATACTTGGATGAATTTCAAGTTAGAATTTACAATATTCATTACTTGTCATGTTACTGTACATAAATTACTTTGAAAGTCCTTTAAAATCGGCATTCAAGGTTTAGGTTTAGGGTTAAAATTGGAACTCTTGGGAAACATTAGAATTGATAAAGTAAAATGTTAAGTTACAGGAATCAAAGTGTAATGTCTCTATATCCACAGGGACTAAATAAATACCTTGCCCTTATTAAAATGCTCACTAGCTCATTCCTAGTACATCTCTCCACGCAACACATAAAAAACTCGCACGAGTTGTCGAGCACCTCCGTCTAAACTCGTCACTGTCACGTATAAATTAAGACCCTGGGTTTTCTAAATCTCCCAGTTTCCTCCTGTTGTATTTCGATTTAGGGTTTTTTTATCTTCAAATTTGAGATTTTTTGCCTTTTCAGGAGATCGATTAGTTTTTTTTCCTGAGAGTTTGAGTTAAATTAATCTATCTATAAACGATGCCTCCACGAACGTTGAAGAGAGGAGCGGCAGCGGATGTGAAGAAAAGAACGGCGAGGAAGGTGCAGAATCAGCAACAACCAAAAAAGGCTGAGGAGGTGTTGATTTTGGAGGAGAAATCGACGGTGGTTGACGAGAAACCGGTGGTTATGGGGGAGGAGAAAAGCGTGGCTGTTGAGGATAAATTAGTCACTGAAGAGAAGAAAGGTGAAGATGAAATTGGAGCTGATTTAGACGCGAATGGATCAGCTTCTTTGAAAAGTAAGTTTTCTTCTTCTAATTATCGTGTTCGGTTTGGATCACTTGGGATTTATAGTTCATTGGGTGCGGCTGTGTGCGTCCTTTTCGCTAAAATTTGTGAAATTTTGTGTTTTTTTCAGAATCTAATCTGATTTGAAATTTGGGAAAGTTTGAGTCTTAAATTGAGGATTTATTGGCTTCTTTGTTTGATAATAGTTGTTTTAAATCGTGGGTTTCTAGTAATAATATGATTGATACCAGCAAGTAGAAAAACTGTGCAAAGTAAAAAAATAAATTTTGCTTGATGTTTTGTTACTGGTGCTGCTTTCATTAAAATTCGTGTGATTTATATCTAGTCGTGTTTCACAAGTTTCAAGTAAAAGCTAGTTTGGTTACAAAAGGAAGAAACCAAGTACTAAAGGGTGTAATTTATTGACAGAGTATTTATTTAACCAGGGAAGGATTCAGGGTTATAGGAAAGATTTCTTTGATAAAGTGCGTTATTTTTTTGTTTGTTTCTCGAGGATAGTGGAGGGTTTGAGTGTATCATGGCTGGTCTTTTCTTTTCATGACAGAAGAGGATGAGGTCAAGGAGTCTGTAGATGAGTATGAAAAAGATGAGAGGTTAGATTTTGATGATAATGAACTGGAATATGAGCATGAAGAATATGGTGGGGTGGATTATGATGATAAGGAAGCTGAACAAGAGGATGATCAAGAGGTGGAAGATGAAGCGGAGGAAGAGCACGAGGAGAATGCTGGTGAAGAGGAAGAGGGTGATTTAGTAGAGGAGGATTTGGAAGAGGTTCCTGAAGAACTTGAGAGTGAAGAGGATGATGAGCATGCTGGTGAGGATGTAAAGCGTGCTGAGATGGCTGATGTGGAGGAAGAGGAGGAGCATCATGAGGTGTTTAAGGAGAGACGCAAGCGGAAGGAGTTTGAAGTATTTGTTGGTGGTTTAGACAAGGATGCTACTGAGGATGATCTTCGGAAAGTATTCAGTCGTGCTGGTGAGGTTACCGAAGTCAGGCTAATGATGAACCCTCAGACTAAGAAAAACAAAGGGTTTGCATTCTTGCGTTTTGCAACTGTTGAACAAGCAAAACGAGCCGTGACAGAGCTCAAAAACCCAGTGGTAATATTTTGATGATGTCAAATTTTGGAATATCTAGTAAGTTCACTAGACATTAAATATGTTAATTAATGATTGAATTCCAGATCAATGGGAAACAATGTGGTGTTACGCCAAGCCAAGACAGTGACACCCTTTTTCTGGGTAACATTTGCAAGACATGGCCAAAGGAAGCTGTAAGTTTTTAGTGTCACTGTCAAGCATTCAGTTTTCTTCATCAGTACTTATTGAGAGATATCATGTTCCTCACACTTGTGGTTGTTGACTATGGCCCCAGTTGAAAGAGAAATTGAAACACTATGGAGTTGAGAATGTTGAGGATTTGACCCTGGTAGAAGATAGTAACAGCTTGGGAATGAATCGGGGGTTTGCGTTTCTGGAATTTTCTTCTCGGTCAGATGCTATGGATGCTTTTAAGCGTCTTCAGAAGAGAGATGTTTTATTTGGAGTTGATAGACCTGCAAAGGTATCTTTTGCAGATTCCTTCATTGGCCCTGGTGATGAAATCATGGCACAGGTAAATATTTATTTAACTGATATGCTTAAACTTTATATTTCACCTAAGACTAGATCAACTGGATCTAATACTTTGTAAGCTGCAATATATGGTGTCACAACCCAATTTTGGGTCATTCCCCAAAACTACCCAAAAATAACAAAAAATAAAACAAAAGGGGTATAATCGAGCTCTTGAAAAACATCAAAATTTTATTTTGCAATCTTATCTGAGTATGTTATTATGCATAAGATTGCTTAGGTGCTTACATGTTATTATACATGTTTTGTATTTTTTAGACTTACGAATGGATCAACTAACATTATTGTCCAAGTTCAGGTGAAGACTGTGTTTATTGATGGCCTGCCTGCATCATGGGACGAGGATCGTTTTCGGGTGCTTTTGAAGAAATATGGGAACATAGAAAAGATCGAGCTTGCACGGAATATGCCATCTGCCAGGAGAAGAGATTTTGGTTTTGTTACCTTTGACACTCATGATGCTGCTGTGGCATGTGCTAAAAGCATTAACAATGTAGAGTTGGGTGAAGGAGACAACAAGGTTTGTCATTTATTCAGAGCAAATCATGTTCTTAACCTCTGCATCAATGCTTTTGTATGTTTTGGCCTGGTTGCATATTGCATTTTACAATGATGGTAATTTCACAATTCAGGTTAAAGTTAGGGCCCGCTTATCAAGACCCCTCCAAAGGGGAAAAGGAAAACATGCAAGTCGTGGAGATTACCGATCTGGGCATGGAGCTAATAGAGTTGTCAGAGGTCCATGGCTTCATCCTCTGAAGCATAGCTACTCTACTCGTGCAGTCAGGGAATTGCAACTCATGCTCCTCCAGTCATTCTAAAGAGGTCTCCAGGATTGAGAGAGAGCGTCCTCCTATGATGTCCATGCCAGCAAGAAGCAGGCCTCTGGTTCCTCATTCTAGGTCCTATGACAGAAGGCCACCTCGTAAGCTTCAATTTCACTATTGTACTAAGTGGCTTCTCTTACCAGTTATGTGAATGCTTCAGCGATACCTTTTGTTTTGCTCTTCTGAAAGCTCCATCTTACCCGAAGAGTAGCTTCAAAAGGGAATATGTTCGCCACAAGGAGCTTCCTCCACCAAGGAGTAGACCTGCTGTAGATTATGGTCCTAGGTCTGCTACAGAGAGACACCCATCCTATAGAGAGGACTACTCTTCCCGTGGTACCAGCTATTCTGATCTTCCCAGAAGTACATCTCGTACATCTGCAAGGAGAGCTTATGCTGATGATGGCTATAATCAAAGGTATGAGAGGCCTCCTCCAAGTTACCGTGAAACGTGTTCTCGTGATTATGATCCTGTTGCTGGATCAAAACGTCCATATTCAGCTATGGTAAGCTTTAATGTTGTTTTAATGCATTGTGATGATGCAATATTTCTATCCTCTACTCCATTTGTTGTCATCAGGTCCAAGTAATAACTAAATGTTGTTTATGTGCTATACAATTCAAGGATGATATTTCTCCCCGTTATGCTGATACCAGTACTCGCCATTCGAGGCCTCGTTTGGAATACGATCTTAGTTCCAGCGCTTCTCAATATGGCGATGCATACGGTGATAGGTTTGTTATAATCCCTTTTAATTTCATTTTTCGTTGTTGCGATTAATAAACTTGGATTGTTGTGGTAACCTTCCTTTATATTGTGATTGGTAGACTTGGGAGATCTGCTGTAGGATATGGGGGCAGCAGAAGTTCTATTTCCAGTCAGGATTCACATAGGATGTATAGTAGCCGTCAGGGTATGGGTTATGGAGGTGTGTTTTTAGTTGCTGGTAAATTGATATGAATGACATGTTACCATTGAACTTGCAGTATATTTAATAGCCACACTCCAATACAAATTATTCTTAGGTTCTTATGGAGGCAGTGAAGGTGGAATGTACCGATCAAGCTACAGTGGTGATTACATGTCTCGTGGCAGTGATGTATGCACATTAACCTTTCTCAAAATAGATAATTCTGACAATGTCTTTTTTGTAACTCGCATTATTTATTCTGCATTCCAATGACAGGTTGGTGGTAGCTCTTACTCGTCAATGTACTCAAGTCGTAGCATGGGCAGCACTAATTACACGGGTAGTGGTAGCTCAGGATCATACTATTAATGTGAGTAGAACTGCTTCTCTTATGTCATTTTATTTCATAAAGTGTTCAAGGAACTATATAACCATCGTGTCTTAGTGTTTTTCCTGGAGATAATGGTCTGTGAAGATATTGACATGTAATTGATCGCTAAGAGGCGTAATTGGTCAGAAAAGGAGCCTATGGTCACTAGTTATTTCTTTATGGAACAGATTTGAGATGACAAAGAGGCTGCTATAGGATGTGGACTATTGATGCTTGTGCTTATAGTGCTTACAGTTTTGGATGATGTTGCCAAGTGCAATAGGCCTCTATATGTGGTAGAAAAGGTTGAGATTAAAGTTCTGCAGGATGAAAAGTCTGCTTTTGTTCATGTCCATTTTAGATATGCAGACTGGACATTTATAAAGTCTCAAGCTCATGCTGTAAGGAAACTTCACCTCTTTAGGAATGGAAACAAGAATTCTTGGCTATGATACATGTATGAATTTGATCATTTGCTGTTTATAAGTTCTCCACCTCTTGGATATTGAGAGTAATTGCTGCTTCTTCTATTTTAGTGGACAGCCTAAGAGATTGAGGCCTTGTCTAGGCATGGTAAGGAATTTGGACACTTTTCTATGCTAAATTCATGGGATAAGCTTTGAAATAAGTCTTGGAAGGCTTTTAGTTGTGTTTGGACTGTCACAGCCTTATGCAACTCTTAATGGGGCTAAGCAGCAATTAAATGAAGTTCATTGGAAACTAATGCAACATGTTAAGCTAGCATAATCATGTTGCAATTTAAAAAGAAGCTGTGGTGCCTTGAGCTAATTGTGGAATTCGTATCGTAACAAATGGCCGCAGTCATTGCCAAATTCATGGTTTGTGATCATGGACATGTCAGTGCAACCTCTGTATGGTATATTGTTCCTTCAGAAGTTCTGTTAGGATGCAATGGAAAACTAAGTGTGTTATCAAAAAGAGCAAATGGACTTTTTAACTGACATCCATGTTTGACTTGTTGCGTATTGCATTTCAGAGTGATGGGCTAACACCTTTCAAGAAAAAAAACTGGGTTTTGTGTTCTTGCATTTAATTTTGCTTTTCAGCTGGGATATGTTACGCGGAGCATGTTTGACAAACAAGTGGTTTGTTAAGCTTTTTCTGTCACCAGCAATATAATCATAGAGCTGCTTTAACTAACGGACAGTTCTTATTTTATTTTCATCATGTCATATGCTTGATAAAAAAATCACCTGCTGTTGGGACCTTCTGGCTTATTGAATGTTAACAAAGTCGTGGCACCAATTGCCTGATTTGGTGGTGAAAGCAGGAAATTTGATTCACGAGTGTTTGGTGCTTTCCGTGGGACTGTTATGGTTGCTAGTGGATCACTGAATCTTATTTTTCAAAAACTAGTAAGGTTCTACAATGTTTGGTTGGAATTTCCTGTGATTTTAGTCAATGTTCTGATTACAATGCTGGATAATGGATTGGTAGTAAAAAGCTGGGAAGGGTAGCTGTTCTGGCAGGTTAAAGTGGAATTCATGTTGATTATTAGTAAAGGTTTCCTGGACAGATTCAAGTGTTCATCACCCGTGAGAATACATACATTTTACTCTTTTACAAAGCTGCCCAAACACTGAACTAAAAGAATTCCAACGAGCATGAAAAAACGAGATTTACTTGACTCTATTAAGGATATTTCTGTCTTGCCATTTTGAGGTCTTCTGTGTCATTTCCATATTGTGATATTCTAATGCGGTGGCTCGAAGATAAGTGTTATATGTATGCACAGTGCAAGACCTCTCGTCTGGATACAAGAAATTCCAGAAGGAATTTAGATTCCTATAGCGAGGACAAACTATACGTGGCCTTTTGAGGAGCATGGTATTTTTCTTAGGAGATTACTTTGCTTGTTTTGCAGAGCTAAGGGGCGGGGTTTGACTTTTGTAATTGGGGTCCTGTCTGGGCTATACTGTTTTTATTTGAAGCGAAATTGAGCCAAGACCTTTTCCTTTTGCAAAAACAGCAAACAGGAACCATGTTTTCTATCCTCTGATGAATCAAAATATAAACTTTTTAACAAGCAGGCATAGGTTTTTGGATTCCAATGTAAATTGAATAATTCAATTCCAATTGTGCTGTTAGCAATGCGCCATTCCAATCATTGTTTGATGCTTTTATTGTTTCTCTTTCTTGTCGGATAAAACCTGAGGAATGTGTTATAGAGAATGAATGGTTGCAGCAACCTTTCAAACCTTTTTTTTTGTCGTTGTAATGATAGTTTGCATCAAGTGATTGCCTTGCTTGTATTGATCTCAAAAAGGGAAATGATGGGTCGAAACATATTTGGTGGCTTGTGCCGCCGAACATCTTGGTTTGGATTGAAAGTGGGCATGCCAGCTGACAGAATATTAGCTTTTGGTCGAATTCAGGTTTCCGTAGTTTAACTCCAGAAAAAGTACAGAAGAAAACGAAAAAGAGGCTCGATATTACTCCTCGTACTTTACAGGAGGCCAACCATCCAACCTCCGTCGTCCCCTTTGGTGATTATATGTTTCGCGACAATAACGATTCTTTGCATGTGAATGATTTTAAGTAAAAATCAAATGGATGACAAGACAATGATGGTTTT
>CM063601.1:2777412-2929361 GCA_032356905.1 Salix exigua
TTAATTATTCTAATATGTTGATTTTAGAAATAAAAATGAATTATTTTACTATGTTATTTTTATATTATCACATGAAAATAATATAAAAAATTAAAATAAAATAATTTAAAGTAAAAAATAAAATAAAATAAAATATTTTTTTAAATTATTTTCAAAAATATTTTTGAAATACTATGATAGACAAGGTCTTATGTTGATTATGTTTATGCAATAATGAGATTTCTTAAACAATTTATAATTTTTGCATGAATAATTTGTCTTTCACATATCAAGATATATACATACTATCAATGTACTTTTTAATAAAATCATGTCAAATAACAACACGATACGTGTAAGAAGTTTTTTTTTTTAAAGATCTCATGCGATAAATACTATATTGGCTCTAATTTAACCAACTTTTTTTTTCATGTGAGTAAATCTTACTTCTGATAAATGTATTTTGTGTATTTAAATGAACGGAAAAAATTCTGTAAAAAATACACATTTACAAGAGATACATGTTCTGATTTAAACTTGAAACTTATTATACAACTTACAAACCCTCTACACCAACTCCTTTCATTTACATGTCCAATGTCATCACAACTGATTTAGGAAGGTTATGGATCTGAATCAATTATTTTATTTATTAAAACAATGTTTTACAATTTAATATAATATGATATGATTTGATGAAGTTAGAAATCAAATATATTTAATAAATTAATATTTAAATTAATTCAACTAAGAGCACCGTCCAAGATAATTTAACAAGTACAACATGATGCCCCTCTCCTAAAAGTTATGAAATTAAAACTTTTATACATAACAAAACAATACAAAAAAAATACTGTTTAAAGTTGAAGTCTACAAAAGAGAGCGCGAAGAAGCTATTTTTTAAATTGTTTATTATTTAAAGATATATCAAAATAATAATTTATTTAAATGATTTTTTATAATTTATTTTTAGCACCAGCAGTCGAGCACATTAAAATAATAATAAAAGATATTTTTAAAAGATATTTAAAAATACATTACACCCCGCTACATACATCCTTGAATACTAAAAGAAACCCCCAAGGCACTCAACATCCAACAACCAAACAGAACTTCCCAAAAAGTCTTCCCTGGAAGCAAAAAACCTTTCCCGACACTCAACACAGGCTTTCCTCACAACCCCAAACGCCCTCCAACCCCGCCACCATGGCGGCGCGTGAACCAAACCCATAGTTTGTTTTAAAAATAACCATGGTCGGTAACTTAGTAAAAAGAAGGTAAAAAAAAGAGTACGAAGGTAAAAACAATTGACCGACTAACCTATTCGATATAGGATTTGGATCTCCTAAAAAAACTAAACAGTTGACCGTCACCTAGACTTTAGTTAAGTTTGTTAACTATTCCACCTGTCCTTCACTCTCCCCATGTTTTTTTTTGTTGTAAAATATTTCCTTTTTCTTTAATCACAATTTTCTTAACTATAAATATTTAACTCGTTACATATATTGCTTCTCTTAATATTTTTTTTTATACTTCTCTCTCATGTCGCCCGTCATGACCGTCCAGTAAAACCCTAATCTCTCCATCTCTCTTTCTCTTCTTCCTCACAACACCAGGTACGATATCAATTGATTTACTCAACTAAAACCTAATCAATTATTAAAGGTTACTGATTTTGATTTTGATTTTGATTTTGATTTTGAATTTTAGATTGTTTGGTGGATCTGATATTTGTTGTTCTGCAGAGAAATTCGAACAAGAAGAATATATGTCCTACAATCAATCAAGGAGTGGCAGTGATAAGAGCGACTCACGGTATAGGAAACCAGGACGATCCGTCAGCTCTAATCAGCAAGGGACCTCCTCTCTATCTTACGGTAAGGGCGGCGGCGGCGGCGGCCCCCCAGTCCCTTCACCGTCTTCTTCTTCTCTTTCCTCCAATCGCAGGTATTTTTTTTTAAGTTTAGGGTTTTTATTAATCTATGAGGAGTTGGGTTTTTTTTGATCGGCTGGATTTTTTTGGATGATTGGCAGTTTTAATAAGAGGTCTAGTTATGTTCCACAAGGAGGAGGGCAATCTAGTAGGATAAATGTGGCACCTGTTGTGAATTCTTCCGATTCCGGTAATAATGCTGCTTCTACAAACCGAAATGTACAGAATGGTGCCGCGACGCAACCCCCATCACATGGTATGTTGGATGATTTTTCCCTGCATGTACGGAAAGAATCGTACTTTTGATGGAAGGAATGTGATAACTGAATGCAAAGTTTGGATTTTTGATGGTTTTTGCGTGGTAAGTTTTTTCTTTGTGATTGCTTTATTTTTAGGAACATCTGATGCTCCACCGCCTGCAAGCAGTGTTACCAAGCCGACAGAAGCATCAGCCACTCCGATGAGTGCCCGAGCTGTTCCAAAGGCTCCAACATCTCAACCTGCCACCAGAAGTTCGAAGAGTGGAGCATCCACTACTCCTGCCAAGGGTAAGTTTGCTCTTTCTACACGCTACCATGGGAACAAGTAACTTCATTGCTGCATTCATGTTTGGTATAGTGAGTTTCACTGTTTGTTTCTCTTTCATATTGTTTTATGTTCCTCCATTGGAACAGTAAGTCATGTATTTACAATATTTCTGATGTCACAGCCCCAGCAGATGCATCTCAGGCATTTGCTTTTCAATTTGGGTCCATTAGTCCTGGTTTTATGAATGGGATGCAGGTATTTGCTACTGTTTTATGCTCTTATTGCAACTTGCAATTATCTATATTTAGTTGTTTGTTAACTGAAGGGTTATGTTCTAGGTTCCTGCTCGAACAAGCTCAGCTCCCCCAATTTTGGACGAGCAGAAACGTGACCAGGTTTGTGTGCTCCCTCTCAACCAAGCAATGTTCTCTTGCTAGCCCTTTTATTTTCTTGCAATGCTCCTAGAAACAGTACTCAACATTGCACAGTTTTTGGCTAGAGATCTATACTGTCATTGTCTATAAATAAATATCAAAGCAGTTATGCCATACTTTCAACATGCAGGCACGCCTCAATACATTTAGGCCTGCTCCTTCATTACCAGCTCCTGCTCCTAAGCAGCAATTGCCGAGGAAGGAGGCGAGCACAGCAGACCAAGCTGTCTCTGGGGAGGTTCATGTGGTTCCCAAGGCCAAAAAAGAGACACAAGTCTCACCTGCACCATCTGCAAGCCAGACACAGAAGTCTTCTGTTCTTCCGGTTCCTATGACTTCTATGCAAATGCAATATCTGCAGCCACAGGTCTCTATGCAGTTTGGTGGCCGAGGCCCACAAATCCAGACCCAGGGCGTCCCACCAACTTCTCATCAGATGCCAATTCCAGTGCCATTACAGATGGGCAGTGCTCCTCAAGTGCAGCAGCCAGTGTATATCCAACACCATCCTATGCAGCATCAGGGAATGATGCGTCAAGGGCAAAACTTGAGTTTTACGACCACAATGGGTCCTCAGATACCTCCTCAGTTAGGCAGCTTAGGAATGAACATTGCCTCACAATATTCTCCACAACAGGGGGGTAAATTTGGTGGTCAACGTAAAACATCTGTCAAGATTACTGATCCAAAGACACATGAAGAGCTGAGGCTTGATAAACGGACAGATCCATATCCAGACACTGGACCATCTGGTCTAAGGTCCCATCTCAATGCTCCCCAGTCCCAGCCCATTCCATCATTTGCACCTTCTCATCCACACAACTATTATCCTGGTTACAATGCAAACAATTTATTTTTTCAAACTCCAAGCTCTCTACCATTAACTGGAGGCCAAATTGCACCAAATTCTCAGCCACCACCCAGGTTTAATT
Source organism: Salix exigua (assembly GCA_032356905.1). NCBI lineage: Eukaryota > Viridiplantae > Streptophyta > Magnoliopsida > Malpighiales > Salicaceae > Salix > Salix exigua. Next base: position 2,781,219 of record CM063601.1, read on the forward strand.
ATTCACCTAGCCAGGGCCCCCAAAATGTTCCATATACCAGTGCATCTGCACATAATTCACTTCCAGTTAGCAAGTCTGGGATTGCAATTCATGTTGCAGAACCGCATAAATCAGAACATGCCAGAGATGCACTTAATGCAATCTCCTCAACTGCATCTGGACTAGTACAAGTGACCATTAAACCACCTGTTAGTTCTATTGAGAGAGAGTTGTGGAACCATCTTTGCCAAATATCTCTCCTGTCGAAAAAGGCGGATCCCCCAAATCCTCAAGGTCATCTGGGGAAGCTAGCCCATCTCCTTCTCAAAGAGATTCGGAGACTTCATCAGAAAGCTCTTTACAGCAGACAAAACCTGGTGGTGAATTGCTGGTGAAGTCACCACCAATGGCAGCAAAACAGCCTGCAGAGGTTGCTGTATCCAATGCTGAAGAACAAAAAAAGGAAGCTCAGAGTAGTCAAAAGAAACCAGGCAAGAATGGAAATGTTGAGCCTCATCATCAGGTACTAATTCTCTGCATTCAAGATCATATATTCCATATATCATCATGCATTTATTTTCGGTAAGGCGGTTCTATTTTTTCACTTGCTCTTTTAATATATAGATTGGTGAACAAAATACCTTGTGTGCGAGCTTGTCATCTCGCACTGTGGAACTTGGTGTATTTTATGGCAGTGGGGTTTCTGAAACTGCAGAAACTAATGCAGCTCCTTCCCCATCATCTGCAAACAGTGACGCTTTGACAGGATCAATCAAGGAACCAGTACCATTAATTTCTGCTTCGAATCCTGATATTTCTGAAGTGAAGGTTGGGAATGCTGGAGATGGTTTCAACACTGTTTCAGCTCAGTTTCTTGTTGCTGGAGTTACTCAAACCCCACAGACAACCACTCCACAAAGTAAGCTGGATGACGACTCCGAGGAAAAACTAAAATGTGAAATTTCAACTGCAGAAGAGAAAGGACAGAAAGCACTGTCTGAATTCCCCGAACAAGATTGCAGCATGTCTCCAGCACCAGTTAATTCAAAATCTGCAGACCTTGTCAAGCAAGATAAAGAGGTATCTGATTTGACAGGGACATCTGTTGGCAATGAGGTTCCAGACTCAGAAACTGCCCAGGAGGGGCTGGTGGAACCTGTGACCTGCCGCACAGCAAATGACAGGGTATCAGATAGTGTCAATGTTTCTGAATCCAAAAATTTAGATTATGCTGATGATAGAAAGCCTTCAGAGGTATCTTTGAGGCAAGGTGATGGCATTGGTGATAAAGAAGCCTCTGATACAAAATCTAGTGTATCAGGTCAGCTGAATTCTCTTCCAGTACCTGATCTCTCTACAGAAACTGCAATACACAAAGGGGAATGCGCGGAAAACCCTTGCAGTGGAACAGTCCCCCATGCAATTTCTAGCTCCAAAGAAAAACCCACTGAGCTGACTATATCAAAGAGTAACTGTAGCAGAGTCAAGAAGAAGAGAAAAGAATTTCTTCTGAAAGCAGATCTTGCTGGGACTAATTCTGATCTTTATGGGGCATATAAAGGCCCTGAGGAAAAGAAAGAAAATGTCATATCACCAAAAGTCACAGAAAGCACCAGCCCTAGTCTGAAGCAGACACCTGATGCTGCCCTGCAGATTGACTCTGTAGCAAGCGAGAAAAATAAAGCTGAGCCAGATGATTGGGAAGATGCTGCTGACATGTCTACACCGAAATTGGATGGTGATGGGGAACTATCACGTGGAGGATTGGGACAACATGATTCAGATGGGAATGCAAATTCAGCCAAAAAATATTCCAGAGATTTTCTCCTTAAATTTTCTGAGCAATTTACTGATCTTCCTGAAGGTTTTGAAATTAGATCTGATATAGCAGCAGTTTTGAGTGTCAATGCTTCTCATATTGCTGATCTTGATTCACACCCCAGTCTTGCTAGAGTTATGGACAGGTCTAATAGTGGATCTCGAATAGACCGACGTGGGAGTGGTATAGATGATGATTTCCGATGGAATAAACAGCCTGGTCCATTTGGTCCGGGAAGGGATTTGCCCTTGGAAGTGAGTTATGGAACTAATGTTGGTTCTCGACCTGGTTCAGGAGGCAACCATAGTGTTCCGAGGAACCCACGAGCACAGAGTCCTGGACAGAATGCTGGAGGGATTCTATCTGGACCCACTCAATCAAAGGGTCTGCAGGGAGGGCTGCAAAGAGGTGGCCCAGATGCTGACAGATGGCAGAGCGGTGGTAGTTTTGTGCATAAAGGATTGATCCCTTCTCCTCATACTCCATTACAGACGATGCACAAAGCTGAGAGAAAGTATGAAGTGGGTAAAGTGACAGATAAAGAAGCAGCCAAACAAAGAGAGTTGAAAGGCATATTGAACAAGTTAACTCCTCAGAATTTCGAGAAGCTTTTCAAGCAAGTAAAAGATGTTAACATTGACAATGTTGTGACACTTAATGGTGTTATCTCACAGATCTTTGACAAAGCTTTAATGGAGCCTACTTTCTGTGAAATGTATGCTGATTTCTGCTTTCATCTAGCAGCAGAGTTGCCTGAACTCATCAAAGATGATGAAAAGGTGACTTTCAAGAGGTTACTTCTGAACAAGTGTCAGGAGGAATTTGAGAGAGGGGAGCGAGAGCAAGAGGAAGCTAATAAAGTTGATGAAGAGGGTGAGATTAAAAAGTCTGAACAGGAAAGAGAAGAACAGAGAATCAAGACACGGAGACGAATGCTTGGTAACATAAGACTAATTGGTGAGCTCTATAAAAAGAAAATGTTGACTGAAAGAATAATGCATGAGTGCATCAAAACATTGCTGGGTCAATATCAGAATCCTGATGAGGAGGATGTTGAGGCTCTCTGTAAACTAATGAGTACTATTGGAGAGATGATTGACCATCCTAAAGCCAAGGAGCACATGGATGCATATTTTGACATGATGGCAAAATTATCAAACAACATGAAACTCTCATCAAGGGTTAGATTTATGCTGAAGGATGCAATTGATCTGAGGAAAAACAAATGGCAGCAGAGGAGGAAGGTTGAAGGGCCAAAAAAGATTGATGAAGTGCACAGAGATGCTGCTCAAGAACGACAGCTGCAAACGAGTAGGCTGGCTCGCAATCCTGGCATGAATCCTTCTCCAAGAAGGGGCCCTATGGATTTTGGTTCAAGAGGGTCAACAATGTTATCTTCTCCAAATGCACATGGGGGTGGTTTCCGAGGGTTTCCTTCTCAGGTTCGTGGGTATGGCAACCAGGATGTTCGGCATGAGGAAAGACAATTTTACGAGGCTAGGACTGTGTCTGTTCCCTTACCTCAAAGACCTTTTGGTGATGATTCAATTACTTTGGGTCCCCAAGGTGGTCTTGCAAGAGGAATGTCCATTAGAGGAACACCTGCAGGTGCTCCTGTAGCTGAGATTTCTCCAAGCCCAGGTGACTCAAGAAGAATGGCAGCTGGTTTGAATGGTTTTAGTGCCATTTCAGAACGATCAAATTATAGCCCCAGGGAAGATCTCATTCCAAGATATCATCCTGAGAGATTAGCAGTTCCACCTGCATATGATCAAATGAGTGGTCAGGAGCGAAATATGAATTATGCTAACAGGGACCTGAGGAATCCAGATCGTGGTTTTGATAGGCTGTTGGGATCATCATCACCAACACAAACACAAGGACCATCTTTCACCCAGAGTATTCCAACAGGAAAGATGTGGCCTGAAGAACACCTACGTAGATAAGTCCATGGTCACGATAAAAGAATTTTACAGGTAAAATTCCCTTCCATGCACGTGTTTTGCTCATTCATCTCTATATTATTGATTTCTTTTTTTAAAGAAGAATCATGTTTTATTGGTGCTGAAGTTATACTTGGCCTGGTTCAAGTTTAGTATATTTCACAAACTTCAGCAATTTGTCTCACAATGTCTTTTCTACTAGGATGTATCATAGTATGGTATCATATAAAAATAAGCATAGATACATGCAAGCTTGGTGGTTGCTTCTGTTGAATTCAATCTTGTTTCCTAGGGTATGGCAGTATTTTCATGCACACATTTGTTTTCTCTGACTTTAAGCTCATTATTCTGTGAATTAGAGGACCTCTGGTTCAGGTTGTATCAACAGGGTAGTAAATAGTTTGCTATTACCAAACTGGAGTGATGGTAATAGTAATCTGTGATAGAAATGGATGCTTTATTTCATTTATACTTGGTCCATTTAGGAGTTAGTTTTGGGTTTTAGGTACATGGGAAAAACAAAATGTTTTCCCAAAGACATTTGTGTTCAACCGACTTTGTACGGTTTTACGAAATCACAAGAGCAATGCTTGAGAATGAAATCCCAATTGGAGACAGGATATGAGCGTGGTAGGCTGTGAAGGAGTCTCATGCACTTTATTGGAAACTTTAACTCAGTTTAGCTTCAGTGTGTCCTTGTTGATAATATGAATGTGATGATCCTGAAAGGGCTGGGTTTGGATAAAGGTAGTTTGTGTAATTTCAATTTGATGTCTGTATCTGGCGAATTTCTTCCTCACTGCTGTAAAAGTTTCTTCCCCTCCTTTTTTTTTGTCTTCTAAAAGATAATGATATTTGTGTTATGGCAGAAGTAGTCGTGTTTCATAAAACTGTGCGTGTAGATTTTCTCATGTATTGATTGAAATTCTCTTCTTTCAGTGCCAGAGATGAGAAAGAAGTTGTTCAATGCATAAAAGATTTGAATTCCCCAAGCTTCCACCCTTCAATGATTTCTCTCTGGGTCTCAGACTCATTTGAAAGGAAGGACATGGAGAGAGATCTCTTGGCTAAGCTTCTTGCCAGTCTTGCAAGATCTCAGGATTGCGTAGTAGATTCAAACCAGCTCATCAAAGGGTAGGGGCAATTTACAGTGTGTTTGATTGAGTTTAATGTCTCTCTTGTCTACAATTTTATTCTTTTTATATTGTCTGGCCAGGTTTGAATCAGTTCTGACCACCCTGGAGGATGCTGTTACTGATGCCCCCAAAGCACCAGAATTTCTTGGATGCATTCTCGGCAGAGTAGTCGTGGAAAATGCTGTTCCACTAACAGAGATTGGGCGGTTATTACATGAAGGTGGAGAGGTACCGGGTAGCCTTCTTAAATTTGGGCTTGCTGGGGACGTTCTTGGAAGTATTTTGGAGATGATCAAAGCTGAGAAAGGGCAAGGTGTTTTAAATGAGATTCGCCGCACCTCCAATTTATGTTTTGAAGATTTTCGGCCTCCAGATCCTAACAGATCAAGGATACTAGAAAAGTTCATTTAGATAGCGATGCTCATTGTATCCTTTTAGGAAAAACAAATTCTAGGTTACTTTTCAGTTTTCATAAATATTTTTCCTTGTGGGTGGGGTGGGAGATTTATATATGGGATTTCCTTCTACGAGTCCTAATATTATTCAAATATTCATCTTGAATATGAAAGGCTCAATTGAGCCTCTGAATTTTTAGGTCTTGATGTCATCTATTTTTGGCTTCTTGCATGGTTTTCACCATGTTTTCCGTTCCCCCACCCCCCCACCCCACCCCACATGTTTCTATGATCGATTCGCCTGTTGGGCTAGCATCTATAATGTGTTGTTGGAAGTGTACGGTCTAGGTTAATTGTTTTGCTTTCGAATTGAGCTCATCACACCGGCATGAAGGAGGCGTTCGTGGACATCATACCGATGGGCATGTGTCAGTGTTCTTGTTTTGAAGTAATAATGTTAAAATATTTTTTAAATATATATATATAGATAAAAAAGTATTTTAGGTTAATATATTTGAGCAAAAAATATTTTAAAAATCAACTAAAATTGCATTCCCAAACATCCCGTAGACATATACAAACTGTAGACAAAACACGGTACCCAAGTAACCAAGGGACTGGGTGGTGGAATTTTGAGCAGTGTTCATGTATTTTAGCTGGCTGGTCGTTCTATTAGCTTTTGATATCGATTCAAGGTTTTTCAGAGAGGATTCTGCAGAGCAAAATATCTCGACGGATGAATCCGAGGGAATCTTTGAAGTATAACGTGGAATCTTTTATGCAACCCTTTTTATGCTTGTGACTGGCATGGCTGCTAGGAAAACAGATAGAATTGACTAATAGAATTGACTGGCATGGCTGCTAGGAAAACAGATAGAATGGAAGGGGGCTGCGATCATATCATTTAATTTTAATCCCTTGAACAAGTAAAAGCAACGCACGCCTGGCCCAGACAACTGCTTCAAATCACAGTTTTCCATCACTCCACATTCATATTCTGGTAAATGACATGATGAATAGTCCACGGCCTTGATTTCGGCAGTCGACATGATGACATTTCGCCGCAGAGAACTCCAGGCTTTACATTGCAGGTTACCAGGGAACTCATCTTCCTTCAATACATCCATCATCCCGGTTTTATGTTTATAACTCTTTTTTTGATATTCTCCTCTTTTTTTGATAACTTGTAAAGGCATCCTCTTTGTATATGAGTTGAGAAATTTGGTCAATCACCTGACCTTACATGAAAATCAGAAAAAAATAAAATATAATAACAAGCTACATATAACAAAATTTGAGTGTCTGAAAGAAACCTTGTTCTGCAAGCGCAAACAATATCTCCAGTATGTTTTCGGCGAAAAATTACATGAGCATGAGAAAGTGCCCTTCCTTTAGATTTAAGTACAATCGAAGTGTATGAATATATGTAGGAACTTTAAAGTGAAAACGGTCTTGTATAAACATCAAAAGGCTGGTAAGAGGTTAACTGTGGCTCCTGTCAACAAAGAGAACACAACAAAACATCAATATGATAAATAAAAAAATACGTGATTTTATACATCACAGGATTTCACATGCATCAGATATGAACTTATGCGAAGGAGAGAGCCTTGTAAATAAGATTTTTCCAAAAATAATAGTTGGAGGAGATTTCCCCGCAATCCAAACACAGCATTATGTACTGAACCTCTTCCAGCAGCTAGAAGTTGATGTGGACACATACAAACTTCACTTGCATCATATTTCTTTTTGATCAATAAATTTGCTTACAGATTTAATAGTATGTAGATGTGAAATCAGCGGGAATGTTATTTCACTTCTCATCGTTTTAACAGGCTTAAAGTTTAAACAAGATCCTTCATTCACAAGTCTGGTTGATCTTAATGCATGAGAAAGTGACTACATGGCGATCTTTGTGTGAATGGGTGAAAATCAAAACATCAGTTTGATCGTGCATAACTATATTTTGAAGTGTCAAGTCCAATTAACAACACCCCACGCCCATATTTTATGGAAAGGGAATAGAATATTTTATAGCTGAAATTCAACATATCATGGATAAACATGAATCACACACAAGGTAATGCCTTTAAGGTAAATTTGGAGTACAGTCCCCTTGTGAAAGGGAATAGAGAAACAGGGATTATCAAAGCAAGCTAGCCTATGCCTTCAATATTATCGGTATCGGTACTCATAACATCAAAAGATGATTAATGCAAAGATTGTGAAAGCCCAACCTGTCTCAGCCTGCCACCGCCACCACCACCGCCACTGCCTCCTGTCAAGAGCATGCCAATGAGAGATGTCACAACATCTCCCCCACCAGGGTTATTACCAGTATTTCTAATAGTGGTGCGCATTGAGTTCAGAATGCTTCCATAAGTAGCGCCTTGTCCACGCTCAATGGCTTGGATGAAGCAAAAGTCATTGCACCTGTCGAGGTTAACTTCGATAAATCCTGTGCAATAACAAATTTTGAATTTTTGAAACCTCGGTCTTAAAATGCATTGCAAATATAAAATTTCACAAATCTCTCATAGCCATTTTTTTACTTTCATGAAACTTACAGATGTATCGGCAGAGGTTTGATGGTCATCACAACCACTTATAGAAATGACATCTCCACCATTTGTCCCTTTCCACATACCTGATTGTGGACGATGGTCCTCCCATACATACTGCCCATTCCTATTTTCAAGAGGCAAGATAATCATATAATCAGAACAGAGAATATAGTCAGACATAAAGGACAATATTGTAAAGCACAAAGGAAACAAGAAGCTTATCTGTAATAGTAATTTGTGCACACAAAAGATGGAAAACCAAACCTGTATTTCACAAAGGCTTGTATCTGTATAATAATCTTTGATTCAAGAAGTATGTGATAATTTACTTAGGAATCAAATAGATAAATAGACGACTCGAATAATTCAGATTCATGTATCAATACTCTATTTATCCACACATATTAGTTTCACTTAAAGGCCCTTTCAGCAATAGCTTAAGCAGAATCAAGAACATTGCATTTAACTTGGGTACATATATGCCAAACCAAATGTCAAATATCGCATGTAGATTCCTCCTCTAACTTAAGAAGTTGTTCTACCATGGAAAAATGCTTTAAATAAAACCAGATGTTTGAATACTACATAGGACAGAAAGGAAGTCTATGTAGTTAATGTTTGAAATCTGAAATGCTTTATGGTTAATGATGTTTCGATAGAGCTCACTTGTCACAAACAAATAAGAAGAGATTTAATCAAAATCTGAGAATGTTTTGACAACAACTAACCTGTCCATTCTGCAAAGGAAGGGTAGATCCAATACAGTACCACTATGGCAGGCATCAATTATCGCGTGAAGCCTAACACCATGAGGAAGAGGTCTGACAATTGTTGCATTGATTTCATCATCAACAATCATACCTTGAGTTTCAAAGTCAAGTGGACATAGAGTTTCATCATATCCATCAACTTCATCACCATTATAATTTCTTTGCCTTGAACCATGTCCAGAATAGTGAAAAAGCAAGGAATCTCCAGGTTGACAACCTTGTACAAGCCAAAATAATGCCATCCTCATGTTTTGTTTGGTGGGAATTCTGTAGGGGTCAGTTTCCTCTTCTGCACTTCAAAAAAATTCCAGACAAGGATTAATACTGGACATGTCCAAAAAAACCTAAACCAAACTTTTGGATATGCAGACAACTAAATATCATAGCGATGAGATAAATATAAAACTTCATTTGCACTGCAAAACAAAAGGCAAGAGCAGTTCCAAAGCAAACGATATCAACAAAAGGCAAAACCAGTGACCACAGCTGGATAGTAACTTTAATATGCCAACACTCTCTCTAGGAAAATGCTGTACAAGAACAAAAACTCACTTCAGGAAAATGATAAACTACCAAATAAATCATAAGAAAACTTGTGCTGAAAAGAAAAGGGAAGCAACATAAGAATCTTATCTAGACTTGAAATGGTTATTAATATCCAAATCTGCTTCTTTCTAAGCAATAAATGATAGCATCAGGTGCTACACTCCTAAAAGGTTCTGGTGGGAAATCAAATTCAAAAAATAGAAACATTTATAACAATTGCTATATTTTTCCAGCCATTCGCAAAATGGAATAAGGAATCAAACTAAATGAAATGCAAGCATGAGACAGAGAGCAAATTCAACAGCCCCAACTGTAGAAAGAGAAATACTTCCAACTCTAAAGTTCCTGAGAGTAGCAATAACTACACTTTCTACAAAGACAACCTCATTCAGAACTCCCTCAACTTGCTATTGAATTGAACATAGGTACAGCGCAACGGCTTAAACAGCACTAGTAAACTTCATCATTAAAAAACCCATGGTTAATTCCATTAAGAAAATCTACAGTTATACAGCGTCGTTACTGATAAAGCAAATTTCACTTGTTCAAATCGTATCCATCAATGTTCATTCGATATGCAAAAATCATCATTTCAATAACACCAACCCCTCCTAAAACATTATCAAGAACCCAAACTTCTTTCAGTCTAAATCCAAAAAAAAAAAATCTTCAACCAAAAGGCCTCTTTTATCAACAAAAACAAGAACCCTTTTTTAACTTCTAAGTACACCCATCTTTGAAAAAAAAGAGAAGAAACGATCTTTTTAGATCTGCAGCTGAATAATCCACATTAAGATTCAAAGGATCAAACTTTTTTTTTTAAAAAAAAACAGAGATTCAACACTGAAATGGACCATAACACATACCAGTTAACATGAGAATAGATTCTTGAGGGAACTGAAACTTGGTCATCAAAAGATGACGCATGCAGTTTGCATCATTGATACACCCCTTTAGCTCGTGCGTCGAGTACTTGTACGAAATCCCAACAATAACTGCCTTTTTTCTTCCGTGTTGGTTTGGTGGGGGCCCCGGTGGCGCGTGGTTGTAGGGAGACGGTGGTGCGATCGTCGAAGGAGGAGGAGGAGTGGTGGGTATTGACGGTGGAGGAAGGGCATTGCGAGAGTGGTCAGCGATGTGAGTTATAGCTTGACAAACAATACAACGGATGGATCTTGCACCCGGTGGTAGCTGGAGCGGAGTCTGGCAATTGGAACAGTTTACAAGCATGTTACTATACATTACGGTTGTTGCTGGATGTTTTTTTATGGCTATTTTTGGTTTATTAATGGAGTTTTGTTCTGATCAATTGGCTAAGGATGTTTTCCTTTAGCTGGGGAGAAATTAGCTAATAGGAATTCACCCGATACTAAAATGGCAGGTCATGGGCATAGACAGGACCCATTAGGGCGAGGATGGTGCTGGTGCCTGTGCTTGTGCTTGTGCTGGTGCCTGTGCTTGCCATTAGCTCACCTCGTTTGACTTTTTGTGGTCTCTACGACGCGATAACGTGCCGGGATCCGCCACGCGGAGTCGCGTTATAGCTGCTAGTTGTCTTTTAAAATATTTCTTTTATGATTTTAACTCTAATTTTCTTTTATAGTTTTTTTCTTTATATTTATCTTTTTTTATTTGTTTTTTTATGTTAAAAACTAATATTCTACACATTATATAAGTGTGCTTGACAGTTTCAAAAATATTTAATAAAAAAATGGTTTTTTATTTTTTATTTTATTTTAAATTAAATTTTAATACATTTTTAAACAAAAAAATAAACTTAACTACAATCTCAAACGATCACCATATATATTAAAAAAAAGGAAGGGGGAAAGGGAGTGATTAAAAAATAAGAGAAACCCGGGGAAAAATCTAATTTTATTGTGTAATTAATTAATTAATTAATTAGATGTCTATCAAAATCTGATTTTGATTTCTTCTCCTTTCAATCGATTCAGCCATTCTCGGTATCAACTATTATTCTTTTTAAGTAATTTGTTTTTATTGATTCTAATTAAAATTAAACTCTCTAAACAAACCTATAAAATACAATTGTCTTGGATAAAATAGGGTTTCTGCTCTTATTTTGTTTTTCTAGCTTCTTGATTCTTGTCCCACCTGGATAAAATCCACCGCCCGGGAAAGGAGTCGACGGAGCTTCTTTAATGGCGGCCATGCATTGGAGGCCAAGCGAATACGCCGGCTTCCTGTCACTTATACATACATACATACATACATACATACATATTAGATTCTAAAGGAATATTCTCTTTGACGAGTTTCTTCTTGCTCCACAGAAAACGTAAAGCTTCGATCCTTCCACCTACGAGCCTGGATATAAGCAACGAAAGAAAAGTCAACCCGAACCCAGTCGTCTTGTGATCTGAATTGAAACGCGTTGAAACATAGATGAGAGAAGAAGGTGATCAAATATTCAGGTCGATGCATTACTAGACTTAAATCAAAATCTATCAGGGTTCTTTCTTAAGATAATAATAATAAAAACTCGATACGGCATCGTTTATGTTTTTAAACTAGAATAGAATATAGGCCTGGCCCTCCCAGATTGTGACCAGATCTTACCCTGGTTTACTATTTGATCGAGCTTATGAACTATGTTCATCAGGCAGTAATTCTACCTGGTTGAATTTTATCCAGGGTTTGACATAATCTCATTGCAAATTAATTAACAAGATGCTTTGTTATTTGTTATTATTTATTATTTATTTATTTCTTTAACAATTGACTCGTTACAGATTGTATTTCATGATTATTTAAATTATTTTCAGCTAGATTATTTAAATATTACACCTCTAATTAATGATTTTAAGAGTTAACCTGGATTGGATTGACTTTAATTATTTTATTGTGTCATTTTCTAACATTGATTTTTTATTTTTATTTTATAATCCAACAAATGGTTGATTAAGAAATATATTCTTATAAATAAAAAATTATTTGTTTTGTGCACAATTATATTCATCCAGCGAGTCTGGTTTATTAACCCTAGGTGACTCGGATCATTTTATTTTTATTTGCAATAAATCAACCTCTCCATCGCCTTCGTATGATCGAATTAAAATATACAGTACAATACAAAGCAAAATAACTAAAATAAAAGTATAGGCCTCTAAGAAAGCCCAACTGGCCCACAAAAGTAAGAGCCCAATGAAGCAAAAACCCGAGGCTAGGGCATCTGTTAATGAAAGGGAAAACATTTGAGCTGCTCGCTATATATATAAGTTGAAGTGAAAGAAACGAACTCGGCAGTGTTTCTGTGGCCGCTTCTTCAAGAGAGATTCTTAGGGTTTCTTCTCCTGAAGGCCTCCCGAAATGGTACTTTCTCATAATTTCTGCAAATGATTGCACGTGGATTTTCTTTATCATCTTGCATAATTTCAAATTCTATGAGATTGCAGCTTTATATGTCGTTTGTCATGTTTTTATCTGTATAAATCTCCGAGTCTCACTCTGTAATTAGAATCAGTTTATCCAAAATACAGCAGTGGTGATTTTCCACTGGTTTTTATTTGGATAAGGTGTTTGCTACTCTGCTGTAATTGCAGATTTATCTACTGGACATCAAATTGCCTGACTCCATTTTTTTGTTTTCTCTTGTTGACATGTAGACGAAGAGAACCAAGAAGGCCGGTATTGTTGGGAAGTATGGTATGTTACTTTAACGCGGTTTTGTTTCGTGTGCTTTATGTCGTAACGGTAAAATGAATGGAAAAGATGACATAAAATCACAAATAGCGTTATAATAATGTTTATCTGCATGGTTTTATGCTCTATAATTTCATTAGCTCTAGAAACTGTAAGCGGTTATGGAGACTAATATTGAACAGTTGGAAGAAGTTGAATAAATAAGATGGATGTCTTTCAGTTCTTATCTCACTTTAACTTGGATGCTGTTCACCTGTTTCTGTGCGCCAAAGATTTGCGTTTCTGAGTGCAAATATGTATATCATAGGTAGAAACATGGCACTTAATACATGTTTGCAATGCAGGTACCCGTTATGGTGCCAGTTTGAGGAAGCAGATCAAGAAGATGGAGGTCAGTCAGCACAGCAAGTTCTTTTGTGAGTTCTGCGGCAAGGTAATCAATCCACCATACTAATTCTCTGTTTTGTTTAAAGCTCTACTGATCTTTGTTTAAAGTTTCATGAGCATGGTACTAATTTCATAAAATGTTCACCACTGTAGTATGCTGTTAAGAGGAAGGCTGTTGGTATTTGGGGTTGCAAGGATTGTGGTAAAGTGAAAGCCGGAGGTGCTTACACTTTGAAGTAAGGATTCCTTCACCTTGTGAATTTTAGTTCTTTGTGTTAGACTTGTACTGTCTGTGGTTCTGACTACCTTCTCTGCAAATTTGCTGCAGTACTGCTAGTGCTGTGACTGTCAGGAGTACCATTCGTAGGCTGAGGGAGCAGACTGAGAGTTAATTGTATTAACTTAGAAGACATGCTATGTATTTTGACTTGTGGATCCTGGTGTCATTTTGATCGCGAGACGTTTGATCAATTTATCGATTTCATCTCTTTTAAAGTGTTTGGAGTTATGAAAGTGATAAAAGGAAATTAAGTTTGAGAATATTATTATTTTTATTTCGACCCTTTCAATTTGGACGTTGTTTGTTGCTGTGTTAATTGATGCTCAAAATTCATTGAAGTATGTTTTAATCTATGTTGATACATGTATATTAAAATAAACTAAAACACAATAAAATTGATGTTTTTGTTCAGAAATTCATTGAATTATGTTTCTTTTAACAGATGTAATTAATCTAAAAGCACAAATAATTCAAGTAAAAATTATTTTTAATATTTTTCGGAATCACGTTCATTTAATATATAAGCCAGCTTTGCCTTGTATCTGTATACTCTGCCTCATGGTGGTGTAGAGGAATGAGACAGCTAATATTCACACATTAGCTTTGCATTGTGGTATATATGTCGTTGCTGTGCGCTCATGGTGGTGTAAATGAAAAAATGCTCATTTTCAAATTGTATACCGTTCAATGAATCGTGTGAACTAATATGAAAAGATCTTGTTGAACAATCTTAAAAGGCTGACTAGTAGTCATGTCATCTCAGGAAAAGTGCAAGGATCCTTTCCCATGCGTGCAAGGATCAATAACCTCTAGGATTTGTCGTAGCTGTGTACCTGACAGGAGAAGAATGCATGAATCTAGATGCATTTATAAAATCCATTTCGGCCCTTTTCAAATCTAGCGGTGAAAATCCCAGGAAGGCTATGTTAAGAATTCACAGCAAAATTATCCTTCCTCTTGCAGTCACCTAATAGATGCCCCTGAATGCAAGGATCAGATTTCATCTGCAGGGAGGTCAATTACAATTATAAAACTGAATATTGAACTTGAAAGCAACCCAGTCGATTTCCACATTTGTCTCGTGGGCAATTTTATCCAAGTCAAACGATGAGGAACACGGAAGCCTGTATTACATTACATGAGGGAACGTGATTACATCTCATTGACGGTTGCTCATAGCTCGCAGAAAACATCGAGATGGGTTCAGGTTTGACCTGGGCACCATCAGCTCTTCCACTACAATGCATCTAACTCTCTTTACAAAACCTACAAGAAAAAAAGAAAAAAAAACAAAGGGCCTCGAATAGAGACTGTTTCCCCCCTTTGCTTTGCCAGAAGTCTTGTTTATGTTTACAGATGGTGTCAAAGCAAACAAGACCACCCACTCTACAATGCATCTCTCTATTCACACATGGAACCAAAAGTTTGGATCTCGGGTTGCAGCCTCTCGAAGAAAGAATAGGCTGCTGAAGAGATGGCTGTACAGGCTATGAAGTAATTGAAAAGGAACCGCAAAGCTGTTAGCCTCTTGCCGCAGTTTTGTTAATTTGCCTAAATCATTCTGCATGGGAGTCACACAATTGGAATGTTATCATTGTTATTATTGTGATGCATTTGTTTCTGGACAGCCTTAACTGCTGCCACTCTAGCTGCATTAGCTGCCCTGTTAGCTGCTGCTACTGCCCTATTTACCCTTTCATCAACTTTTGCAACATCATAAGCCTTTTCTGATGCTCTCCGTGCTTCCTGATTGCATGCAAGAACCGCAAGTTATTAAGAAATGAAAACCAGCACAATTACACATTGTTCATGTTCTTCATGCCATATTGAAAGACACTCGGTATAATTCGTGTCCAATTCACATTTCACGAGTACTGACCGAAGTGTTTGGATGATTAAAAAAATAATAATAAAAGCAACATAGTAGTATTAACCAGCAATGCAACACATGAATAAAATTGCATAAAACCACCAAGTAAAGAGTGAAGGTTTACCTGCACTGCATTTAGCACTTTGGAATGATAAACGGCAACAGGAGATACAGGATAAGAGGTGTTCTGTGTGCTCGGGACATCAAGAATTCCATTTTGCCAGTGACCGGACTGAGTCTCCCCATTTCTGAATGTGTACATTCCAAGGCCTTGCCTTCTACCCTCATGCCAGGCTCCCTCGTACCGATGCCCATTTGCAAAATGATAGACACCAAACCCATGCATCTTGTCAGCGAAATATTCTCCAGCATATGTATCCCCATTCCTAAATAATAAAAATCAGATGCATGGGTGGTTTATACTGCAGTATACATAATCAGGGTGGCTAATAAGGCTGTAAATCTTTTTAGCATAAAATGAAAAGTTTATTAATATATTCTTGTATGAGCATGCACCAAGTTACAGATAGAGAGACTAACAAACCATAATTACTCGATAATCCATGATCTGGTCCATGTGATTTCCCATAATCCATTCCATCCTATCTAATATAATTGTGAGGAAAGTGAAAATGAAAACTGGTACAACTGAAAACAATGAACATCTTATCCCTTCATATGACCTCCAAAACTCAATGAATGCTGAACAGTCAAAAACCCCTTAAATGTTTCTCATGTTAACCAAGACAGATTCTTGTTAAGTGCTTAAAGCAGTACCAAGCTCCCTTAAGTACTAATGCCAATAGAATCCTAAATGATCACTCGTAATATTGAAATTAATCAGTCAAAATTAGGAAAACAACCCCAGATACAGGAATTGCAACTGAAGCTAAGTTAAGAAGATGATCAATGACGATCCTGTAGCTGTTACCCCATTCACCAGAGTATTCAGTAAACATCATTACTACTTAAATCCTACAGGAAATATTATCCTACTACTAAATGTAAGACACCACAAAGAAATATCACTCCCAAAGGAAAAGAGTTCTTGTCTGTTACACCTGATAAATGATAAAACAAGTGCGGTTTTCAACATCTTTTCTACCCTAAGAGACCTCACAAGGATGGAATCAGACAAGTCCATGACCTTTAAAAGCCTCCATGGGTTATAAGAAGATACAAAGAAATCAAACACAAGTGCGTGTGCATTCAAGTGCTAACAACAGGGAAGAAAACTATAAAAATATAATGCCAGACATCCCCATAAAAATTAAAAAATTGAGGCATCCACCATCCTATGTGCCCAGGCTTAAAATTTTGATAAGCTTTATTTATAACCCAGGTCCAAAAATATGTGTACTATTTTTAGCGAAGAACAGGTGTAAATTAAAAAAATCCAACCTAAATCCCTTGTAGATTGAGCAGGTCTGAGCAATCTGAATGACTCCCAGATTGAGCATTCAGGGCTAAATATACAAGCACAAGTTGTTAAGACTGCGTGAAGTTGTTATTTCAGCTCTGCATAGACAAGCTTAAGGGAATTTATGTTACAAGTGATCATCCACTCGTTGCTTAGCAAGGCAAAACTCTATCAAATGCATATTTTGAAAGGTGACAAATTTCCTACTGTACTAGTTGTAAAATCTTTTCTTGTTAAGGCCTAATTCTAGAATCTAGCATGAATGGCTAAATTACACAAATTCACACACAAAAAAAAATAAAAAATGACTCAGATGAATGGCAGCAGATGAAGAAGAGTATTTCTCAAAATTTACAGTGATTTCTCTTTCTGAACAATTCATTCTCGTTTGCTCTATCTATAATTTGTCACTTCCATCCGCATTGTTTTCTTCTTAAGATATTATTATAAGAACTTGCTTTTGCCAAACTTCCACATTAGCAGTTCGTTAAGTTCCATTTCTTTATGCCTGGTTTCTCAAACTAAACCGAGGTAAAACCTCTATTGAAATGGGTTTCCCAATAGTGTTTTTGTAGATATCTAAATCAGCCAAAACCATCTTTTCACGAATTCCACAACTTTACAACTAGAAAGCCAAACAGAATAAAGCAAAATCCACAATCTTGTAACTAGATCTCGAATTGGGCCGATATAAAATCACAAACATACAAAAAAAAACGCATAAACAAATAAAATTCCATATATAAAAGTTCTTCGAAATACCTGAAATGGTAATGCCCAAGTCCGTGCTTGACACCCCACTTGAATTCACCAACATACCGACTCCCATCCTCACAAGTATGAACACCACAGCCATGAGTTTGTCCATTAGACCATTCACCAGCATAAACATCTCCGGTATAAAACCTATACACACCAAATCCATGTCTGAGTCCCTGCCTATATTGCCCTCGATATCGACTCCCTCTAGCCCAAGTTTCCACTCCATGGTCATCATATTTCCCATCAACCCAATCCCCTTCGTATCTTCCACTCATATAATAATAATAAACCCCACTTCCTGAACACTTTCCCTTGTGAAATTCACCTTCATAGACGTCCCCGTTACTATAAACCTGAACAAAACAACCAGAAGCCGCCCTTTTCTCCGGTTTCGACCTCGACCCAATTGACCAGAAGACCGGTATAGGCGATCTAGATGCTGAATTTCTAAGCTTATTGATTGCAAATGACCGCGACAAAAACAGACGAATTGAAGGCAATCTAGGCAGAGCTAAATTAAGAGACAATAACAGAGCAGCAGAAAATGAAAAGGCGGATAAAAAATCAAGCAAAAACGAATGACTCGGATGCGAAACCAAGAAATAAAAGAAGGGAAGCGAGAGCAAGAGAATCAAGCGTAGGTGCACTTTCAGGCGCGTCAAGCGGCGGCGGAGAAAACGAAAGGCAGCAGCTTTAACGGAAGTAGTGACAGAAAAGAAAGATTGAGGTTGATGGGTGGTAGCAAAATGGTAAATAGTAGGTGACTTGGAGAGTGAATTGGAACGATGAGGGGTTTGACTATGACGGGTCGTCGTCGTCGTCGTTAGGAGAGGTCTTTTGTAAGGAGTCGGAGAGGTACCGGAAGGAGGGGTAATCGGGTCATTCTGTTGCTGGAAGTGGTGGAGGAAGAGTAATTGCGGGTTTAGCGTAGTTGAGAAATCGGAAGAGATGCCGGTGCTTTCTTTTCCGATTTGGACTTCTGATTTCTTCTGATGCATTACATATGGGAAATAATAGGAATTGAATTGAGATTCAATGGTTTTTGGATTTGAAGATAGGATCGGATTTGTGTTTTTAGAGTCTTGTTTTTTAGGAGTTGAGAGAGGGAGAGAGTGAATTAAGGAGGTGAGAGCGTAGGAGAGAGAGAGCGACTGGAGCCGGCCATTGCCTTTTAAAACAATTTTCAGTTATTTTTTACTTCCCTTCTTCTTTTTTTGTTACTATGATTTTATGGTTTGAATTGCTGTTACAGACGTGTCCCAATTGATTGTTTTGAGTGCCAACGACAAGATTCATAACTTTAATTTATTAATCTCGGTCAGTCCCGTGCCATGATGGCACATGTACTCGACCCGCCCTGCTCGTCGGGTCGACCCATTCAGCCCACTCTCAGATGGGCCCAGTGTCTGGGGGAAATGAAAATGGAATGATCTGAATCGATTACAATTGTGTTTTTATTTACAAAATTAAAATATTTTTATCTTTTTTTTAGAAAATAAACCAGCATCTTTTATATTTAACGGTTCAAGTTTAATTTAATGTCTCTCAAATATAAAACAGGTGCATAGCTTGTAAGGTTGACCCCGTGAGTTGAATTTAATTCCTACACGGTTAAATTAAAGAATAAAATAAAATAAAATGCATCTAAATTCTTTATTACATTATATTCCAAAGTTATATAATTCATATTACTTTTCAATATAATGTGAAATCAAGAGTGGTTGAATTGTTTATGTGAATTGAATTTGATTAAATAAGGAATTATTAGCTTCGAGTATATTGGATCCACGCGTAATTGAATTAGCTTGATTATGAGAATGTTGTTGTAGGAAACATATATTATTTAGCCACTGCAATTGAACGATAAGTTCTACCGGCTTTCTTATTCTTTTTTTGCTATTTAAAATTACAATATAGTTATAAAATCATTAACCATTCAACTATTAAAAAGGACGAAAATTATAATTTTCTCGCCCAACCTTTAATTTTCATTACGTGAGTACCTTATCTTTTATTTTATATAGTTAGATGACCAACTCTATTTAAAAAAAATAAAAACAAAAAAGAGGTCATTTTGTTATTTGAGGTTTTTAGATGCTAGCATGGACCAACAGACCTTGTTTATATAAATTTCTCTTTGTTAAAAAAAATAATTAAACGGGACTCGCTTTCTAGCATGTGTCGGATGGTTGCTGGTTATGTCAACATCTAACGTTTCAAGTGACATGATATACTCGTATAAAAAATATAAATCAATTACTAAAATAAGTAAATAATATAATTAGACACTCGAGTAAAATAAAATAAAAATGACCGCGAAGCAGAGATTTACTTTCAAAACATACGACTCATGAACATGAAAGAGCATAACCAAGCGTGGAGAAACAAAAGGTCATGTTACGGACACCAAACCTTTTTCTTTTATCTGAGTATGCGCGTCCAATAAAAATATATATAAGTTTTTTTAATAATTATATGATGCTAGAACTAATTTGTTATATTAAAATTCTAGGACTTTATAATAGTGATAATAATTTAATGAATTGACCTAGTCTATTCATCGATAATAGTACGGTCCAAGCGACCGATGCTATAAATTCTCGAAAGTTGTCTGGTGAATGATGCCCAAAACATCTAATTTTATTCTTGATTAATGTGGAAGGAATTCGGGACCATAGATGGTTCATACATTGGATTGTACAAGCTAGACAAGTTCCAGCCCTCCAGGCTAGTTCAACGACAACCTGTTTTTGGACAAATGTTCTCCTGTCACAATTGCTAATGTTTTTTTTTTTCAACTCAAAAATATCAATTCTATTGTCACCATGCAAGCATTTTACAAGTATATATATATAAATTTTTTGAAATTGAGTCGAGCGGCATACAAACTTACAAGAATATTTTCACGTGAATCTACTTACAATTATACACATGTAATTTTACTTGGTATTAAAATACTATAAGATAAACCAGTCAAATGATAATATTTATTTGGGAGCGTGGTTGAGATTTTCGTGAAATAACTTTTATTCATAAATATATTAAAATAATATATTTTTATTTTTTAAAAATTATTTTTAATAAATTATTTTTGATATTAACACATAAAAATAATATAAAAACATTAAAAAAATTCGAGAAACAATCACACCCCTCATTACCTAAAAAATAATTTCTTGGTGATATAGGTTGCTAAAAAAATATCAATTTATATTTTAATCGACTTATAAACTTCTTAATTATTTTATTCAAGTTTATTCGGTTCATTTTTTTAAAAATTATTCTACTGTTCAATGTCGAGCTGACAAACATTCTGTGATTCATATGCAACTTGCATTATATTTCTCTTAAAAGACAATTTTTAGATGAGAGATAATATAATTTTTAAATTTAATGAAAGGACATTTGATAACATCATTTTATTTATTTTGAATTGTCGTTCATTTTCACTCCACTTGCAGATCAAGAAACGAATCAGTCACCAGGGGTGTCGTGACAGACCAATCCATGTCTTCCACGTCAGTCTCACCTCGATGCACACGTCGGCAATCGCCGCCTTCAAAAAATGAAATGCAACTGCTCTAGCCTCTTTTGGCTCGTAGTTACTTAAACACCGCCATCATTTTTGCTTCAAACCTTTTCCCTCTCTCTCTCTTTTTTTGTTTAAAAAGGAAATAATAATAATAATAATAAACCTCCTACTCGCAATTGATGCAAATTCAACCTAATTCACAACCTTGAACCAAACGAAGAAGGGTGCTCTATAAATCACGAGATTCTTGTAGCTCCTCTCAAAAATCATAAATAGTTGAAGAGTATTGTTGTTCTTTCACGACCCAGATCTCTAATTATTTAGTTTTCATGTCTTATTAGATTAGATATGATTGAACTTGACCTAATTTCACAAATTGACTAGGACATGTTTCAAGTTAATTTTTTTAAAGTGAAATAAATAAGATTCATTTCTTGAAAAATATAATTTATAGATCTAAGTAAGCGAGTAAACCCTGATTATTACAGGTTCTTACAAGAAGTACACGTCTTGGTTCAAAATTAAAACCTGTTGTGCAGATCATAAATTCTATTACGCCGCATCTTTTAAGGATATTAACATGTTTAAACTTCAACAACATTTCATCAAAAATCTAATTTAATATTTTTTAAATGATACTATTTTAACTTTATTATTATTATAATTATTACTATTAAATTGAAGTTATATCATTTTGATTGATTAAGGGCAAATTAAATTAACTTGTTCAGTCAATAACCCAGGTTGAATTTAATAACTTCTAAATTATTCCTATATATCCATGTATTCTCACGATAAAAATATTTGAAATTTATTCGATATGTATTTGATAATACAATACAATTTTTATTTTTAGATTTTAATCATTTTCATTTAACATCATCGCATCAAAATCATTAGAAAAAAATATTTTTTAAATAAAAAATACTTCAAAATAAAATAAAGCATGGCCTTGATATGCAGGTGTCGAACTCTCTCTATCTCTCTCCATATGCACACTCAGCCACTCGCCTGATTATTTGTTTAATCTATTAGATTAAGCTATCAAGGCTGTATCTGAGAAAGCAAATGCACGAGTTATTTTAAAAAAAATATTTTTGACTGGAGAGAATATTAAATTAATATAATTTTTTAAAAAAATTTCTTGCGATTTTGATATAATTAAAAGTTTTATATTTGTGCATGTTTGAGAGTAGTATGATAGATGTTTTTTTGGAATTAGATCAAAATAATATATATTTTTATATTTTTTAAAATTTGTTTATAACACCCACACATCAAAATGATAAAAAAACACATAAAAAAATACTTGTAAATTTTTTTAATTTTTTTTTAAAAAAACACAGTTAAAACTTCCACCATAATTGTAAAATTAATGAAAATGAACGGTCGCTGAATCGAGATCGCGTTCTCCCCTAACCTTTTTTATTCGATGATAAAAAATTAAAATTAATTTTCAAATAAATTTAAAAATATATTTCACTGATTACGAAATCCCAACTCCCAGCACTGGTAGAATTAGCCAGGGCTTACAAGTTCCAGGTGGTGATCCTGATGTCCCACAAGCCCCGTCTTCTTCCCCAACGCACCTCTCTGTATGTGGAAGAGGACAAAAAGATAAGGAAAAGTCCAGGCAACAAGAAACGAAATGAAGTCATAAAGTCCATAACAGCAAGGAAAGCACTCAGCTCATGAAGCCGTCGCTTTCCATTTCAAATGGGAGATGGTGAAGAGAGAGAGAGAGAGAATACAGTGGGGGGAACATTTGAAATGTAAGTTCAAATCTTGATTTCAACATAAATATTTTCTTCCAAATGCAATCAATTATTTGCATGCTGGACCAATTATGATATCACCTGGCTTGACTAATGGCCAGGATACATGGGTTGTTTTCTTGCTTTAGAATCTTGATTTTTAATCTGTTGTTATTTTTGAACCAGTTTTTAAAACCTTTTATTTTCTATGTTTTATTCATCTACGGGTTGTTTTTGAAGATTTGTTCAAGCATTCATGAGTAGCACTGACAGTCAATTCAACTGTAATGTAATTCTTGGAGATGAAGCATATGTTTGGCATCTCAGTGCATATTAAATCTTAAAACCATACTAAAATAGAACGCAGCTTTACCTATTCATGAACTCTTTCCAAGTATTGGAGGGATGCTGCAAAGGAGGCCTTAAAAGTAGATGGCCACATGCATCTAAAGTGAAAAAAACTCCACCATCATGTAATTATTACTAGCCGAAACTTTATCAGAGGTAGGGCAGGGAAGCAGATAGAAAATTCCACTCTCATTTTTTTAACCAGGAAATACCCATATCAATTTTATTCAAAAAATTCTCAATCAAGCCCTCCTATCCATATTCCATACCCATCATGGATTCCATCCAAACTGTGCTATTTTTTTTTTCAGGAATAAAACTGACATAAAAATTTGTTTGGAGGCAGAATTGGTACTCATCCAATAGTTAGGAGGCATTTTAATGAATAGCACACCTGGTAGAAGTGAGAGCACAAGTACCTGTTTGATTTTGCATATTTTTTTTAATATAATTTCAAATAAAAAAAATACTACAACAACAAACACCCAACTCTTGAATCCCAACAGTCATGTCATTATCATGTTCATATATATCAAACACTTGGTGGCAGTGGAAACAATATGTGGAGTAATAAGCAGAAGGAAATTTCTTGACCCTCTGCCCTCATATCAAGTCATTTTCACTGTTTCTTGAAGAAATTCGGTGCCCACTACGCTCCTCTTTAACATAAACTACAAACAAATAGGCTAGCAGGACCTGAAGACAAGGAATGAAGATAACGACAAACAATCCATATCTTTCACATGGTCTGCAGATAGCAATCAGGATAAAGAATCTGGAAAGAACTATCGGGAGCTGTAATATTATGGCACGATGATCATAAAAAAGGGGGTAGATGCTGAGAAAACTACAATGCAAAACACTTTGAAATAATTCTCAAGTTCATGGAAAAAAAGAAGAAAAGAAAAGCTTACAAACGCTCTGTTGAATTGACAAATAAAATTAAGGTAGGTCAACTGATGGCCCATATCGCATTTTAAACACTCCCATTTGAAACTGATTGTGATCTTTCCAGAATCGCTTGTGGCACCTTCACCTACGCTTGTTGAGAGTTGTTGCACTTGATAAACACACGAGGCAAAGTTAGAGCTGTCAACCATGGGACCTCGAACAAATTTCATGCAGCTCGAAACTCATTGTCAAGGTTTGTGGAGTTTGAAGCCAAAAACTCTTGGAACGTAGCTTTGCATTGCTTTCTGTGGCTTTAGGTGCCCATATGTCATCAAAAATAGGTGAGGGAATGTAGTTCCAAAATAAGCTCCATCGATGTCTAGGAAATGTCAAAGAAATTCCATATAAAAACAAGTGTAACTTTAAACATGTAAATACTGACATAAAGCCATAGAAACAATGCAGTACAAATTTGCGCACATAGTTCAGCCTAAAGGGCAAGATTATCTAAAATCAGAAGCACAATATCATTGAGCAAGCAGAAACAAGTTCGGTCTCAAAGTTAAAAGTTCAGCAGAATCATAATGACGCTCCAATGGCAAACTTTAATTTGGTCTAATAAATGGGGACTGGTCAGTAGAAAACCATAACCAGAGTATGTAAAATCTTTAGAGATAATGCGCGGAGCACGAGCACATTCCAATTATAAGCAATGATATCAAGTATCTAATGTTTGGTGTTATAGAAGGATACTGCCTTGATACTTGGATCGAGGGTAATAGATGTCTTCACATTTTGGACAGTAGATTTTGACAGTACTAGAACGTGGAATGTCTGATTGACCAACTGGGAGGCAGGGCTGTCCACAGCAATAAACTCGCGGGCATCTCCCAAAGTCATAGTTTTTGTACTTCTCCAACTGTTGAAGTTTCCAACACAACATTTAATACCCAATTAAATAAGATAAGATGACAAACAAAAGAATAAAGGAGGAAACAGATGGACGCAGCACTAAATAATATTACCATTGCAGACATCCCCTTGCTAGTAAGTATGTAACGCGCATGAATAAGACCGTAGAGCATTACCATCTCCTAGAGGCTCAAACTCGTTCTCTAGGAGATGGAGTGCCTACTTTGTCTTGAAGATGAACCAGAGGACTAGCGTCACCGGTTGGGCTCTGAGAACTCCCAGAAGTCTCTGAGCTTCTGTTCTCAACATGCCCTCTGCCCACAACCCACAATCTATCAAAGATCCTCTTTGATCGAGATGGTAGCAACTGCACGCCATTTTTGGTGCTCTTGCTGTTTTTCTTCAGAAGTTCTCCATTCGTCTGGAAATCTTCATCTTTTATCTTCGTTCGACTCATCTGTTTCATGAGGGATTTATTACCATCAGCAGCTGTCTTCTCCCACTCTTCATCTGTGTTTGTCGTAGAGTTTGAAGTGTCACGGGCATTGTTGTGAACTCCAGAAGCTGCTCTAACCTGCTCAAAAAAGAGAACCTGGACGACAACACGGAGAGGGAGATGCTCATTCTGTGCAGCATGCGTGGATGCATCTGTGGTCAGTTTCTTGACATCCATTAGCCAACATATCTTCTTTTTTTCTGCCTTTGTCAAGCTGAGATGTTCCTGAATAAAAAAAATAGGTCATTCGGTCACTCATAACATAATAGTATTCCATTCTTAGAAGTATGTAAGCATGCACGAATCCTATGGGTGCGTAAATCATAGAACTGAAAGATTAGCTATAAATGAAACCATTCAGGGCACAAACAGAATACTACCTTCAGGTAGATGTCAATGGCTTTGTACAGTCCATCGTGAATTGGTCTTGCAGACACAGGAATTAACCGTGACAGGTCAACAAAGCTGCAGACGGTGAGATTTGGATCGTATGCAATTTCTGCTAGATATTCGTCGACCAATTTACCAATATTCATCATTTGAAGCATAGTTATGAACAAAAGATTCAGAGTTACAAATTAATCTGAATCTTTCAAATTACATCTTCCTAGAAATTTTCTTTCCACCTCCAAAGTGAGGAGACCTCTTCATTCACACCCCTACTCAATAAGAATTTGCAGTGGAAGTAGGCATTTATGGCTGCAATTTAAAATTTCAAATGCAAGACATTTTTATAATTCATTGCAAGATTTTGATTCTCTCATGGATTGTTTTCGTTTTATGATATGGGTTTTGTAGTGATTATACTTCTTGCGATAGTAGGAGTTAGCATATCCGGAGAAGTATTTTAACAGATCTTCTAAATAAAATGCCTTCTTTTTTATTTTCTATATAAAATTGAACTCTTTCTAAACAACAAAAGACGACATGTCAGTCAAAAATATATATTCAAGGGAAAAGAAGCACTCTTGCCTGAAGTTTATGAGTGTTTAGGTCCTAAACCTCCAAAAAATTAAATTGGGGTGAGGGTTGAATTGAAAAACAAGAAACTAAAGTGCAAAATAAGGGTAATATTCAAATTTATTTGTGAAGTACATTTTCGTCCCTCATATTGTCTTACTATAAGGTGACCAATCCTTTGCATTTTTTAAAAATTTATTTTGGCATTTTCATCATTTTTTAGTCTTTCAATTCTGACCACCAAAACATTATATTTTTGTTCCAAATTTTGGGTTGCGAGTTACTATATATCTAAATGGTGTGGGTGTTTTACTATACACTCAAACACTGTGCATACAAACTTAGTGCACTGTGGATTGTAACAATAGTTTTTTTTTTTTTGCTTTTTCTACTTTTGTTTTCTACTTATGTTTTTTTAATCTGTTTTCCTTCTTCTTTTTTGGTTTTTATTTTATGATTAACGCCTTTTTTTCATTTTTTTCCTAATTAATTTTTTTCTTTGTTTTTTTTCCTTTGTTTTTTCCTTCTTTTTTTTTGTTTTTTTGTAGTTTTTTCCTTATTATATTTTTTTTCTATTTTTTCTTATTATATATATTTTTATCTTTTTCTACTTATATATTTTTTTGGTTTTTTATTTTTTTAATAATTGGGGTGTCCGAGCTCTCTTAAATGCACTACGATTAATCTCCTTATCCAAATTTTTTTGATAATCAGGGTGTTAAGTGCAACTTATGCATACCACGACAATCTTCAGACCCACATTTTTTTTCTAAAATGCTTTCCTGCTGGTACATTTTTTTTTATTTTTTTTATTCACTTATATATTTTTTTTAACTGGTATCTCTGACCAGCTTAAGTACACTACGACTAATTATTGGGCCAATTTTTTTAAAAACAATATGGATTGCTACGGTGCTTTCATGCTTATATTTTTTTTTGTTTTCTTTCGCTTATATATTTTTTTAGTAACCATGGTCTCTTAACCAGTTTAAGCTCTTTTTTTTCACTTATACATTTTTTTCACTTATATATCTTTTTTATAACCACGATCTCCGGGCCAGCTCAAGTGCACCACCACTACTCCTCGGACCAAATCTGTTTTTTGATAATCGGGGTGTCCAGGCCAGCGTGGACACACCATGACTAATCTCCGAACCAATTTATTATTATTATTTATTTTTTTCCTTATATATTTTTTTGTTCACTTTTATTTTTATTTGTTCTTTGGATTAGATGTTTTTATAATTTTATTATTTGCACAATAATAATGATAATTTTAGTGATTATTTTTTTTTATAAAAGCTTTTGATTTTTTTTAAAGATTTTCCTGTATTCTAGGAAAATGCAATTTGAAAGATTCAGAGTTAGGGTCTTCCACCCAGCAGCATAACATATTTAACACCTGCATGCCAAAAAAACAAACAGGTTAGCAAAACAAAGAAGACATCCATTGTAGTCTAAATGCAATATTGTTAATGACATTTTCCCATATGCATGGGCTGCTGCTAAATACTGATAAATCAGGGCATACATAATGGAAAAGAAAATGAAAGAGCCAAAGGAAAGTGAAAAAATCATCTCAAAGAGATATCAAAACAAACACTAAAGGAATCACATTCATGGCATATCTGAAAAAGAGCATGTTACTTTAAAAGATCATTTTCGCTTCACAATTTCAAATTAAGAATCAAATTTTGACAGCATTTACCAAGTTAAATGCATACCTTATTTACAGGTCCTATGCAAATGTAACGAGTATTTTCATCTTCATAGTGTATGTGCTCCATTGCAGTATGAAGAGCCTTTTCTCTCAACTTTTTTCCAGGCCAATGCATTAGAACTGGCTCTGCAGTCTTGTGCAGTAAAGCCCAGAGTGCATCTTGCACCAGCGGGTGAGGGTAGTACAAGTCCTCCTGCAAAAGATAAGAGATGTATTTTTACGCAACACAGTGAAAAATCCACCCTAAAAGAAAAATCCAAGAGAATTATGGAGTTAGAATCTCTTATACTAATCATTACAAGTCCCTCAGCTGCACCAAATGGAACAGTCAATTTGGCATTGACAATGTCATCATCTGCCAAAGCAATAACTTTTTGGATCTTTGTTTTCTGGGCAACGCATCTTGGGAACTAGCATGTCATGGGTGGAAATTATTTGCAAATTTTTAATATTGGCATGCTAATCATTTTTTTATAATCCTTAAACTAAATCACTTGCGTCATATGATTTTTTTTAGTCTTTTATTTTTTCATTATAGTAGTGGTGGTGGTGGTGGTAATAATAGTAATAATAATAGTAGTGGTGATGAAGTTTACTAGTACTGTTTAAGCCGTTGCGATGTACCTATGTTCAATTCAATAGCAAGTTGAGGGAGTTCTGAATAAGGTTCTCTTTGTACAAAATGATTGCTACTCTCAGGAACTTTAGAATTGGAAGTATTTCTCTTTCTACAGTTGGGGCTATTGAATTTGCTCTCCGTCTCATGCTTGCATTTCATTGAGTTTGATTTCTTATTCCATTTTGCGAATGGCTGGAAAAATATAGCAATTGTTGTAAATGTTTCTATTTTTTGAATTTGATTTCCCACCAGAACCTTTTAGGAGTGTAGCACCTGATGCTATCATTTATTGCTTAGAAAGAAGCAGATTTGGATATTAATAACCATTTCAAGTCTAGATAAGATTCTTATGTTGCTTCCCTTTTCTTTTCAACACAAGTTTCTTATGATTTATTTGGTAGTTTATCATTTTCCTGGAGTTTTTGTTCTTGTACAGCATCTTCCTAGAGAGAGTGCTGGCATATTAAAGTTACTATCTAGCTGTGGTCACTGGTTTTGCCTCTTGTTGATATCGTTTGCTTTGGAACTGCTCTTGCCTTTTGTTTTGCAGTACAAATGAAGTTTTATATTTATCTCATTGCTATGATATTTAGTTGTCTGCATATCCAAAAGTTTGGTTTAGGTTTTTTTGGACATGTATAGTATTAATCCTTGTCTGGAATTTTTTTGAAGTGCAGAAGAGGAAACTGACCCCTACAGAATTCCCACCAAACAAAACATGAGGATGGCATTATTTTGGCTTGTACAAGGTTGTCAACCTGGAGATTCCTTACTTTTTCACTATTCTGGGCATGGTTCAAGGCAAAGAAATTATAATGGTGATGAAGTTGATGGATATGATGAAACTCTATGTCCACTTGACTTTGAAACTCAAGGTATGATTGTTGATGATGAAATCAATGCAACAATTGTCAGACCTCTTCCTCATGGTGTTAGGCTTCACGCGATAATTGATGCCTGCCATAGTGGTACTGTATTGGATCTACCCTTCCTTTGCAGAATGGACAGGTTAGTTGTTGTCAAAACATTCTCAGATTTTGATTAAATCTCTTCTTATTTGTTTGTGACAAGTGAGCTCTATCGAAACATCATTAACCATAAAGCATTTCAGATTTCAAACATTAACTACATAGACTTCCTTTCTGTCCTATGTAGTATTCAAACATCTGGTTTTATTTAAAGCATTTTTCCATGGTAGAACAACTTCTTAAGTTAGAGGAGGAATCTACATGCGATATTTGACATTTGGTTTGGCATATATGTACCCAAGTTAAATGCAATGTTCTTGATTCTGCTTAAGCTATTGCTGAAAGGGCCTTTAAGTGAAAATAATATGTGTGGATAAATAGAGTATTGATACATGAATCTGAATTATTCGAGTCGTCTATTTATCTATTTGATTCCTAAGTAAATTATCACATACTTCTTGAATCAAAGATTATTATACAGATACAAGCCTTTGTGAAATACAGGTTTGGTTTTCCATCTTTTGTGTGCACAAATTACTATTACAGATAAGCTTCTTGTTTCCTTTGTGCTTTACAATATTGTCCTTTATGTCTGACTATATTCTCTGTTCTGATTATATGATTATCTTGCCTCTTGAAAATAGGAATGGGCAGTATGTATGGGAGGACCATCGTCCACAATCAGGTATGTGGAAAGGGACAAATGGTGGAGATGTCATTTCTATAAGTGGTTGTGATGACCATCAAACCTCTGCCGATACATCTGTAAGTTTCATGAAAGTAAAAAAATGGCTATGAGAGATTTGTGAAATTTTATATTTGCAATGCATTTTAAGACCGAGGTTTCAAAAATTCAAAATTTGTTATTGCACAGGCTTTATCGAAGATAACCTCGACAGGTGCAATGACTTTTTGCTTCATCCAAGCCATTGAGCGTGGACAAGGCGCTACTTATGGAAGCATTCTGAACTCAATGCGCACCACTATTAGAAATACTGGTAATAACCCTGGTGGGGGAGATGTTGTGACATCTCTCATCGGCATGCTCTTGACAGGAGGCAGTGGCAGTGGCGGTGGCGGTGGCAGGCTCAGACAGGTTGGGCTTTCACTATCTTTACATTAATCATCTTTTGATGTTATGAGTACCGATACCGATAATATTGAAGGCATAGGCTAGCTTGCCTTGATAATCCCTGTTTCTCTATTCCCTTTCACAAGGGGACTGTACTCCAAATTTACCTTAAAGGCATTACCTTGTGTACGATTCATGTTTATCCATGATATGTTGAATTTCAGCTATATGGTGACCTTTCCATAAAATATGGGCGTGGGGTGCTGTTAATTGGACTTGACACTTCAAAATATAGTTATGCACGATCAAACTGATGTTTTGATTTGCACCCATTCACACAAAGATCGCCATGTAGTCACTTTATCATGCATTAAGATCAACCAGACTTGTGAATGAAGGAGCTTGTTTAAACTTTAAGCCTGTTAAAACGATGAGAAGTGAAATAACATTCCCGCTGATTTCACATCTACAAACTATTAAATCTGTAAGCAAATTTATTGATCAAAAAGAAATATGATGCAAGTGAAGTTTGTATGTGTCCACATCAACTTCTAGCTGCTGGAAGAGGTTCAGTACATAATGCTGTGTTTGGATTGCGGGGAAATCTCCTCCAACTATTTTTTTGGGAAAAAATTTATTTACAAGGCTCTCTCCTTCGCATAAGTTCATATCTGATGCATGTGAAATCCTGTGATGTATAAAATCACGTATTTTTATATTTATCATATTGATGTTTTGTTGTGTTCTCTTTGTTGACAGGAGCCACAGTTAACCTCTTACCAGCCTTTTGATGTTTATACAAGACCGTTTTCACTTTAAAGTTCCTACATATATTCATACACTTCGATTGTACTTAAATCTAAAGGAAGGGCACTTTCTCATGCTCATGTAATTTGTTCGCCGAAAACATACTGGAGATATTGTTTGCGCTTGCAGAACAAGGTTTCTTTCAGACACTCAAATTTTGTTATATGTAGCTTGTTATTATATTTTATTTTTTTCTGATTTTCATGTAAGGTCAGGTGATTGACCAAATTTCTCAACTCATATACAAAGAGGATGCCTTTACAAGTTATCAAAAAAAGAGGAGAGTTATAAACATAAAACCGGGATGATGAATGTATTGAAGGAAGATGAGTTCCCTGGTAACCTGCAATGTAAAGCCTGGAGTTCTCTGCGGCGAAATGTCATCATGTCGACTGCCGATATCAAGGCCGTGGACTATTCATCATGTCATTTACCAGAATATGAATGTGGAGTGATGGAAAACTGTGATTTGAAGCAGTTGTCTGGGCCAGGCGTGCGTTGCTTTTACTTGTTCAAGGGATTAAATGATATCATCGCAGCCCCCTTCCATTCTATCTGTTTTCCTAGCAGCCATGCCAGTCAATTCTATTAGTCAATTCTATCTGTTTTCCTAGCAGCCATGCCAGTCACAAGCATAAAAAGGGTTGCATAAAAGATTCCACGTTATACTTCAAAGATTCCCTCGGATTCATCCGTCGAGATATTTGCTCTGCAGAATCCTCTCTGAAAACCCTTGAATCGATATCAGAAGCGAATAGAACGACCAGCCAGCTAAAATACATGAACACTGCTCAAAATTCCACCACCCAGTCCCTTGGTTACTTTGGTACCGTGTTTTGTCTACAGTTTGTATATATCTACGGGATGTTTGGGAATACAATTTTAGTTGATTTTTGAAATATTTTTTGCTCAAATATATTAACCTAAAATACTTTTTTATTTATATATATATATATTTAAAAAATATTTTAACATTATTACTTCAAAACAAGAACACTGACACATGCCCATCGGTATGATGTCCACGAATGCTACCTTCATGCCGGTGTGATGAGCTCAATTCGAAAGCAAAACAATTAACCTAGAATTAACCTAGACCGTACACTTCCAACAACACATTATAGATGCTAGCCCAACAGGCGAATCGATCATGGAAACATGGGGGGGGGAAAAAAACGGAAAACATGGTGAAAACCATGCAAGAAGCAAAAAATAGATGACATCAAGACCTAAAAATTCAGAGGCTCAATTGAACCTTTCATATTCAAGATGAATATTTGAATAATATTAGGACTCGTAGAAGGAAATCCCATATATAAATCTCCCACCCCACCCACAAGGAAAAATATTTATGAAAACTGACAAGTAACCTAGAATTTGTTTTTCCTAAAAGGATACAATGAGCATCGCTATCTAAATGAACTTTTCTAGTATCCTTGATCTGTTAGGATCTGGAGGCCGAAAATCTTCAAAACATAAATTGGAGGTGCGGCGAATCTCATTTAAAACACCTTGCCCTTTCTCAGCTTTGATCATCTCCAAAATACTTCCAAGAACGTCCCCAGCAAGCCCAAATTTAAGAAGGCTACCCGGTACCTCTCCACCTTCATGTAATAACCGCCCAATCTCTGTTAGTGGAACAGCATTTTCCACGACTACTCTGCCGAGAATGCATCCAAGAAATTCTGGTGCTTTGGGGGCATCAGTAACAGCATCCTCCAGGGTAGTCAGAACTGATTCAAACCTGGCCAGACAATATAAAAAGAATAAAATTGTAGACAAGAGAGACATTAAACTCAATCAAACACACTGTAAATTGCCCCTACCCTTTGATGAGCTGGTTTGAATCTATTACGCAATCCTGAGATCTTGCAAGACTGGCAAGAAGCTTAGCCAAGAGATCTCTCTCCATGTCCTTCCTTTCAAATGAGTCTGAGACCCAGAGAGAAATCATTGAAGGGTGGAAGCTTGGGGAATTCAAATCTTTTATGCATTGAACAACTTCTTTCTCATCTCTGGCACTGAAAGAAGAGAATTTCAATCAATACATGAGAAAATCTACACGCACAGTTTTATGAAAAACGACTACTTCTGCCATAACACAAATATCATTATCTTTTAGAAGACAAAAAAAGGAGGGGAAGAAACTTTTACAGCAGTGAGGAAGAAATACGCCAGATACAGACATCAAAATGAAATTACACAAACTACCTTTATCCAAACCCAGCCCTTTCAGGATCATCACAATCATATTATCAACAAGGACACACTGAAGCTAAACTGAGTTAAAGTTTCCAATAAAGTGCATGAGACTCCTTCACAGCCTACCACGCTCATATCCTGTCTCCAATTGGGATTTCATTCTCAAGCATTGCTCTTGTGATTTCGTAAAACCGTACAAAGTCGGTTGAACACAAATGTCTTTGGGAAAACATTTTGTTTTTCCCATGTACCTAAAACCCAAAACTAACTCCTAAATGGACCAAGTATAAATGAAATAAAGCATCCATTTCTATCACAGATTACTATTACCATCACTCCAGTTTGGTAATAGCAAACTATTTACTACCCTGTTGATACAACCTGAACCAGAGGTCCTCTAATTCACAGAATAATGAGCTTAAAGTCAGAGAAAACAAATGTGTGCATGAAAATACTGCCATACCCTAGGAAACAAGATTGAATTCAACAGAAGCAACCACCAAGCTTGCATGTATCTATGCTTATTTTTATATGATACCATACTATGATACATCCTAGTAGAAAAGACATTGTGAGACAAATTGCTGAAGTTTGTGAAATATACTAAACTTGGACCAGGCCAAGTATAACTTCAGCACCAATAAAACATGATTCTTCTTTAAAAAAAGAAATCAATAATATAGAGATGAATGAGCAAAACACGTGCATGGAAGGGAATTTTACCTGTAAAATTCTTTTATCGTGACCATGGACTTATCTCGCAGGTGTTCTTCAGGCCACATCTTTCCTGTTGGAATACTCTGGGTGAAAGATGGTCCTTGTGTTTGTGTTGGTGATGATGATCCCAACAGCCTATCAAAACCACGATCTGGATTCCTCAGGTCCCTGTTAGCATAATTCATATTTCGTTCCTGACCACTCATTTGATCATATGCAGGTGGAACTGCTAATCTCTCAGGATGATATCTTGGAATGAGATCTTCCCTGGGGCTATAATTTGATCGTTCTGAAATGGCATTAAAACCATTCAAACCAGCTGCCATTCTTCTTGAGTCACCTGGGCTTGGAGAAATCTCAGCTACAGGAGCACCTGCAGGTGTTCCTCTAATGGACATTCCTCTTGCAAGACCACCTTGGGGACCCAAAGTAATTGAATCATCACCAAAAGGTCTTTGAGGTAAGGGAACAGACACAGTCCTAGCCTCGTAAAATTGTCTTTCCTCATGCCGAACATCCTGGTTGCCATACCCACGAACCTGAGAAGGAAACCCTCGGAAACCACCCCCATGTGCATTTGGAGAAGATAACATTGTTGACCCTCTTGAACCAAAATCCATAGGGCCCCTTCTTGGAGAAGGATTCATGCCAGGATTGCGAGCCAGCCTACTCGTTTGCAGCTGTCGTTCTTGAGCAGCATCTCTGTGCACTTCATCAATCTTTTTTGGCCCTTCAACCTTCCTCCTCTGCTGCCATTTGTTTTTCCTCAAATCAATTGCATCCTTCAGCATAAATCTAACCCTTGATGAGAGTTTCATGTTGTTTGATAATTTTGCCATCATGTCAAAATATGCATCCATGTGCTCCTTGGCTTTAGGATGGTCAATCATCTCTCCAATAGTACTCATTAGTTTACAGAGAGCCTCAACATCCTCCTCATCAGGATTCTGATATTGACCCAGCAACGTTTTGATGCACTCATGCATTATTCTTTCAGTCAACATTTTCTTTTTATAGAGCTCACCAATTAGTCTTATGTTACCAAGCATTCGTCTCCGTGTCTTGATTCTCTGTTCTTCTCTTTCCTGTTCAGACTTTTTAATCTCACCCTCTTCATCAACTTTATTAGCTTCCTCTTGCTCTCGCTCCCCTCTCTCAAATTCCTCCTGACACTTGTTCAGAAGTAACCTCTTGAAAGTCACCTTTTCATCATCTTTGACGAGTTCAGGCAACTCTGCTGCTAGATGAAAGCAGAAATCAGCATACATTTCACAGAAAGTAGGCTCCATTAAAGCTTTGTCAAAGATCTGTGAGATAACACCATTAAGTGTCACAACATTGTCAATGTTAACATCTTTCACTTGCTTGAAAAGCTTCTCGAAATTCTGAGGAGTTAACTTGTTCAATATGCCTTTCAACTGTCTTTGTTTGGCTGCTTCTTCATCTGTCACTTTACCCACTTCATACTTTCTCTCAGCTTTGTGCATCGTCTGTAATGGAGTATGAGGAGAAGGGATCAATCCTTTATGCACAAAACTACCACCGCTCTGCCATCTGTCAGCATCTGAGCCACCTCTTTGCAGCCCTCCCTGCAGACCCTTTGATTGAGTGGGTCCAGATAGAATCCCTGCAGCATTCTGTCCAGGACTCTGTGCTCGTGGGTTCCTCGGAACACTATGGTTGCCTCCTGAACCAGGTCGAGAACCAACATTAGTTCCATAACTCACTTCCAAGGGCAAATCCTTCCCAGACCATAAGGACCAGGCTGATTATTCCATCGGAAATCATCATCTATACCACTCCCACGTCGGTCTATTCGAGATCCACTATTAGACCTGTCCATAACTCTAGCAAGACTGGGGTGTGAATCAAGATCAGCAATATGAGAAGCATTGACACTCAAAACCGCTGCTATATCAGATCTAATTTCAAAATCTTCAGGAAGATCAGTAAATTGCTCAGAAAATTTAAGGAGAAAATCTCTGGAATATTTTTTGGCTGAATTTGCATTCCCGTCTGAATCATGTTGTCCCAATCCTCCATGTGATAGTTCCCCATCACCATCCAATTTCGGTGTAGACATGTCAGCATCATCTTCCCAATCATCTGGCTCAGCTTTATTTTTCTCGCTTGCTACAGAGTCAATCTGCAGGGCATCATCAGGTGTCTGCTTCAGACTAGGGCTGGTGCTTTCTGTGACTTTTGGTGATATGACATTTTCTTTCTTTTCCTCAGGGCCTTTATATGCCCCATAAAGATCAGAATTAGTCCCAGCAAGATCTGCTTTCAGAAGAAATTCTTTTCTCTTCTTCTTGACTCTATCAGAGTTACTCTTTGATATAGTCAGCTCAGTGGGTTTTTCTTTGGAGCTAGATATTGCATGGGGGACTGTTCCACTGCCAGGGTTTTCCGCGCATTCCCCTTTGTGTATTGCAGTTTCCGTAGAGAGATCAGGTACTGGAAGAGAATTCAGCTGACCTGATACACTAGATTTTGTATCAGAGGCTTCTTTATCACCAATGCCATCACCTTGCCTCAAAGATGCCTTTGAAGGCTTTCTATCATCAGCAGAATCTAAATTTCTGGATTCAGAAACATCGACACTATCTGATATCCTGTCATTTGCTGTGTGGCAGGTCACAGGTTCCACCAGCCCCTCCTGTGCAGTTTCTGAGGCTGGAACCTCATTGCCAACAGATGTCCCTGTCAAATCAGATACCTCTTTATCTTGCTTGAAAAGGTCTGCAGATTTTGAATTAACTGGTGCTGGAGACATGCTGCAATCTTGTTTGGGGAATTCAGACAGTGCTTTCTGTCCTTTCTCTTCTGCAGTTGAAATTTCACATTTTAGTTTTTCCTCCGAGTCGTCATCCAGCTTAGTTTGTGGAGTGGTTGTCTGTGGGGTTTGAGTAACTCCAGCAACAAGAAACTGAGCTGAAACAGTGTTGAAACCATCTCCAGCATTCCCAACCTTCACTTCAGAAATATCAGGATTCGAAGCAGAAATTAATGGTACTGGTTCCTTGATTGATCCTGTCAAAGCGTCACTGTTTGCAGATGATGGGGAAGGAGCTGCATTAGTTTCTGCAGTTTCAGAAACCCCACTGCCATAAAATACACCAAGTTCCACAGTGCGAGATGACAAGCTCGCACACAAGGTATTCTGTTCACCAATCTATATATTAAAAGAGCAAATGAAAAAATAGAACCGCCTTACCGAAAATAAATGCATGATGATATATGGAATATATGATCTTGAATGCAGAGAATTAGTACCTGATGATGAGGCTCAACATTTCCATTCTTGCCTGGTTTCTTTTGACTACTCTGAGCTTCCTTTTTTTGTTCTTCAGCATTGGATACAGCAACCTCTGCAGGCTGTTTTGCTGCCATTGGTGGTGACTTCACCAGCACTTCACCACCAGGTTTTGTCTGCTGTAAAGAGCTTTCTGATGAAGTCTCCGAATCTCTTTGAGAAGGAGATGGGCTAGCTTCCCCAGATGACCTTGAGGATTTGGGGGATCCGCCTTTTTCGACAGGAGAGATATTTGGCAAAGATGGTTCCACAACTTTCTCTCCAATAGAACTAACAGGTGGTTTAATGGTCACTTGTACTAGTCCAGATGGAGTTGAGGAGATTGCATTAAGTGCATCTCTGGCATGTTCTGATTTATGAGGTTCTGCAACATGAATTGCAATCCCAGACTTGCTAACTGGAAGTGAATTATGTGCAGATGCACTGGTATATGGAACATTTTGGGGGCCCTGGCTAGGTGAATAATTAAACCTGGGTGGTGGCTGAGAATTTGGTGCAATTTGGCCTCCAGTTAATGGTAGAGAGCTTGGAGTTTGAAAAAATAAATTGTTTGCATTGTAACCAGGATAATAGTTGTGTGGATGAGAAGGTGCAAATGATGGAATGGGCTGCGACTGGGGAGCATTGAGATGGGACCTTAGACCAGATGGTCCAGTGTCTGGATATGGATCTGTCCGTTTATCAAGCCTCAGCTCTTCATGTGTCTTTGGATCAGTAATCTTGACAGATGTTTTACGTTGACCACCAAATTTACCCCCCTGTTGTGGAGAATATTGTGAGGCAATGTTCATTCCTAAGCTGCCTAACTGAGGAGGTATCTGAGGACCCATTGTGGTCGTAAAACTCAAGTTTTGCCCTTGACGCATCATTCCCTGAGGCTGCATAGGATGGTGTTGGATATACACTGGCTGCTGCACTTGAGGAGCACTGCCCATCTGTAATGGCACTGGAATTGGCATCTGATGAGAAGTTGGTGGGACGCCCTGGGTCTGGATTTGTGGGCCTCGGCCACCAAACTGCATAGAGACCTGTGGTTGCAGATATTGCATTTGCATAGAAGTCATAGGAACCGGAAGAACAGAAGACTTCTGTGTCTGGCTTGCAGATGGTGCAGGTGAGACTTGTGTCTCTTTTTTGGCCTTGGGAACCACATGAACCTCCCCAGAGATAGCTTGGTCTGCTGTGCTCGCCTCCTTCCTCAGCAATTGCTGCTTAGGAGCAGGAGTCGGTAATGAAGGAGCAGGCCTAAATGTATTGAGGCGTGCCTGCATGTTGAAAGTATGGCATAACTGCTTTGATATTTATTTATAGACAAAATGACAGTATAGATCTCTAGCCAAAAACTGTGCAATATTGAGTACTGTGTCTAGGAACATTGCAAGAAAATAAAAGGGCTAGCAAGAGAACATTGCTTGGTTGAGAGGAAGCACACATACCTGGTCACGTTTCTGCTCATCCAAATTTGGGGAGCTGAGCTTGTTCGAGCAGGAACCTAGAACATAACCCTTCAGTTAACAAACAACTAAATATAGATAATTGCAAGTTGCAATAAGAGCATAAAACAGTAGCAAATACCTGCATCCCATTCATAAAACCAGGACTAATGGACCCAAATTGAAAAGCAAATGCCTGAGATGCATCTGCTGGGGCTGTGACATCAGAAATATTGTAAATACATGACTTACTGTTCCAATAGAGGAACATAAAACAATATGAAAGAGAAACAAACAGTGAAACTCACTATACCAAACATGAATGCAGCAATGAAGTTACTTGTTCCCATAGTAGCGTGTAGAAAGAGCAAACTTACCCTTGGCAGGAGTAGTGGATGCTCCACTCTTCGAACTTATGGTGGCAGGTTGAGATGTTGGAGCCTTTGGAACAGCTCGGGCACTCATCGGAGTGGCTGATGCTTCTGTCGGCTTGGTAACACTGCTTGCAGGCTGTGGAGCATCAGATGTTCCTAAAAAATAAAGCAATCACTAAGAAAAAACTTACCACGCAAAAAACCATCAAAAATCCAAACTTTGCATTCAGTTATCACATTCCTTCCATCAAAAGTACGATTCTTTCCGTACATGCAGGGAAAAATCATCCAACATACCATGTGATGGGGGTTGCGTCGCGGCACCATTCTGTACATTTCGGTTGGTAGAAGCAGCATTATTACCGGAATCGGAAGAATTCACAACAGGTGCCACATTTATCCTACTAGATTGCCCTCCTCCTTGTGGAACATAACTAGACCTCTTATTAAAACTGCCAATCATCCAAAAAAATCCAGCCGATCAAAAAAAACCCAACTCCTCGTGGATTAATAAGAAAAAACCCTAAACTTCAAAAAAAAATACCTGCGATTGGAGGAAAGAGAAGAAGAAGACGGTGAAGGGACTGGGGGGCCGCCGCCGCCGCCCTTACCGTAAGATAGAGAGGAGGTCCCTTGCTGATTAGAGCTGACGGATCGTCCTGGTTTCCTATACCGTGACTCGCTCTTATCACTGCCACTCCTTGATTGATTGTAGGACATATATTCTTCTTGTTCGAATTTCTCTGCAGAAAAACAAATATCAGATCCACCAAACAATCTAAAATTCAAAATCAAAATCAAAATCAGTAACCGTTAATAATTGATTAGGGTTTTTAGTTAGGAAAATCAATTGATATCGTACCTGATGTTGTGAGGAAGAAGAGAAAGAGAGATGGAGAGATTAGGGTTTTACTGGACGGTCATGACGGGCGACATGAGAGAGAAGTATAAAAAAAAATATTAAGAGAAGCAATATATGTAACGAGTTAAATATTTATAGTTAAGAAAATTGTGATTAAAGAAAAAGGAAATATTTTACAACAAAAAAAAACATGGGGAGAGTGAAGGACAGGTGGAATAGTTAACAAACTTAACTAAAGTCTAGGTGACGGTCAACTGTTTAGTTTTTTTAGGAGATCCAAATCCTATATCGAATAGGTTAGTCGGTCAATTGTTTTTACCTTCGTACTCTTTTTTTTACCTTCTTTTTACTAAGTTACCGACCATGGTTATTTTTAAAACAAACTGTGGGTTTGGTTCACGCGCCGCCATGGTGGTGGGGTTGGAGGGCGTTTGGGGTTGTGAGGAAAGCCTGTGTTGAGTGTCGGGAAAGGTTTTTGCTTCCAGGGAAGACTTTTTGGGAAGTTCTGTTTGGTTGTTGGATGTTGAGTGCCTTGGGGGTTTCTTTTAGTATTCAAGGATGTATGTAGCGGGGTGTAATGTATTTTTAAATATCTTTTAAAAATATCTTTTATTATTATTTTAATGTGCTGCTGGTGCTAAAAATAAATTATAGAAAATCATTTAAAAAATATTATTTTAATATATTTTTAAATAATAAACAATTTAAAAAATAGCTTCTTCGCGCTCTCTTTTGTAGACTTCGACTTTAAACAATAATTTTTTTTATTGTTTTGTTGTATATAAAAGTTTTAATTTCATAACTTTTAGGAGAGGGGCATCATGTTGTACTTGTTAAATTATCGTGGACGGTGCTATTGGTTGAATTAATTTAAATATTAATTTATTAAATATATTTGATTTTTAACTTCATCAAATCATATCATATTATATTAAATTGTAAAACATTGTTTTAATAAATAAATAATTGATTCAGATCCATAACCTTCTTAAATCAGTTGTGATGACATTGGACATGTAAATGAAAGGAGTTGGTGTAGAGGGTTTGTAAGTTGTATAACAAGTTTAAAGTTTAAATCAGAACATATCTCCTGTAAACGTGTATTTTTGAGTGGAGGACAACCAGAATTTTTCTCGCTCATTTAAATACACAAAATACATTTATCAGAAGTAAGATTTACTCACATAAAAAAAAGTTGGTTAAATTAGAGCTAGTATTGTATTTATTGCATGAGATCTTTAAAAAAAAACTTCTTACATGTATCATGTTGTTATTTGACATGATTTTATTAAAAAGTATATTGATAGTATGTATATATCTTGATATGTGAAAGACAAATTATTCATGAAAAAATTATAAATTGTTTAAGAAATCTCATTATTGCATCAACATAATCAACATAAGACCTTGTCTATCATTGTATTTCAAAAATAATTTTATTTTTATTTTTACTTTAAACTATTTTACTTTAATGTTTTATATTATTTTCATGTGATAATATAAAAAGAATTCATTTTTATTTCTAAAATCAACATATTAAAATAATTAATAGTTTCCAGACAAAAATTTATTGTCTCAGTATTCTAGGAAGATGCAATTACACATTGTTCATGTTCTTCATGCCATGTTGAAAGACACTCGGTATAATTCGCGTCCAATTCACATTTCACGAGTACTGACCGAAGTGTTTGGATGATTAAAAAAAATAAAATAAAAGCAACATAGTAGTATTAACCAGCAATGCAATACATGAATAAAATTGCATAAAACCACCAAGTAAAGAGTGAAGGTTTACCTGCACTGCATTTAGCACTTTGGAATGATAAACAGCAACAGGAGATACAGGATAAGAGGTGTTCTGTGTGCTCGGGACATCAAGAATTCCATTTTGCCAGTGACCGGATTGAGTCTCCCCATTTCTGAATGTGTACATTCCAAGGCCTTGCCTTCTACCCTCATGCCAGGCTCCCTCGTACCGATGCCCATTTGCAAAATGATAGACACCAAACCCATGCATCTTGTCAGCGAAATATTCTCCAGCATATGTATCCCCATTCCTAAATAATAAAAAAATCAGATGCGTGGGTGGTTTATACTGCAGTATACATAATCAGGGTGGCTAATAAGGCTGTAAATCTTTTTAGCATAAAATGAAAATTTTATTAATATATTCTTGTATGAGCATGCACCAAGTTACAGATAGAGAGACTAACAAACCATAATTACTCGATAATCCATGATCTGGTCCATGTGATTTCCCATAATCCATTCCATCCTATCTAATATAATTGTGAGGAAAGTGAAAATGAAAACTGGTACAACTGAAAACAATGAACATCTTATCCCTTCATATGACCTCCAAAACTCAATGAATGCTGAACAGTCAAAACCCCCTTAAATGTTTCTCATGTTAACCAAGACAGATTCTTGTTAGGTGCTTAAAGCAGTACCAAGCTCCCTTAAGTACTAATGCCAACAGAATCCTAATTGATCACTCGTAATATTGAAATTAATCAGTCAAAATTAGGAAAACAACCCCAGATACAGGAATTGCAACTGAAGCTAAGTTAAGAAGATGATCAATGACGATCCTGTAGCTGTTACCCCATTCACCAGAGTATTCAGTAAACATCATTACTACTTAAATCCTACAGGAAATATTATCCTACTACTAAATGTAAGACACCACAAAGAAATATCACTCCCAAAGGAAAAGAGTTCCTGTCCGTTATACCTGATAAATGATAAAACAAGTGCGGTTTTCAACATCTTTTCTACCCTAAGAGACCTCACAAGGATGGAATCAGACAAGTCCATGACCTTTAAAAGCCTCCATGGGTTATAAGAAGATACAAAGAAATCAAACACAAGTGCGTGGGTGGGTGGTAGCAAAATGGTAAATAGTAGGGGACTTGGAGAGTGAATTGGAACGATGAGGGGTTTGACTATGACGGGTCGTCGTCGTCGTTAGGAGAGGTCTTTTGTACGGAGTTGGAGAGGTGCCGGAAGAAGGAGGGGTAATCGGATCATTCTGCTGGAAGTGGTGGAGGAAGAGTAATTGCGGGTTTAGCGTAGTTGAGAAATCGGAAGAGATGCCGGTGCTTTCTTTTCCGATTTGGACTTCTGATTTCTTCTGATGCATTACATATGGGAAATAATAGGAATTGAAATCGAGATTCAATGGTTTTTGGATTTGAAGATAGGATCGGATTTGTGTTTTTAGAGTCTTGTTTTTTAGGAGTTGAGAGAGGGAGAGAGTGAATTAAGGAGGTGAGAGCGTAGGAGAGAGAGAGAGCGACTGGAGCCGGCCATTGCCTTTTAAAACAATTTTCAGTTATTTTTTACTTCCCTTCTTCTTCTTTTTGTTACTATGATTTTATGGTTTGAATTGCTGTTAGCCTGTTACAGACGTGTCCCAATTGATTGTTTTGAGTGCCAACGACAAGATTCATAACTTTAATTTATTAATCTCGGTCAGTCCCGTGCCATGATGGCACATGTACTCGACCCGCCCTGCTCGTCGGGTCGACCCATTCAGCCCACTCTCAGATGGGCCCAGTGTCTGGCGAAAATGAAAATGGAATGATCCGAATCGATTATAATTTGTGTTTTTATTTACAAAATTAAAATATTTTTATCTTTTTTTTAGAAAATAAACCAGCATCTTTTATATTTAACGGTTCAAGTTTAATTTAATGTCTCTCAAATATAAAACAGGTGCATAGCTTGTAAGGTTGACCCCGTGAGTTGAATTTAATTCCTACACGGTTAAATTAAAGAATAAAATAAAATAAAATGCATCTAAATTGTTTATTACATTATATTCCAAAGTTATATAATTCATATTACTTTGCAATATAATGTGAAATCAAGAGTGGTTGAATTGTTTATGTGAATTGAATTTGATTAAATCAGGAATTATTAGCTTCGAATCTATTGGATCCACGCGTAATTGAATTAGCTTGATTATGAGAATGTTGTTGTAGGAAACATATATTATTTAGCCACTGCAATTGAAAAATAAGTTCTACTAGCTTGACTAATGACTAGGATACATGGATTGTTTTCTTGCTTTAGAATCTTGATTTTTAATTTGTTGTTATTTTTGAACCTTTTTTTAAACCTTGTATTTTCTATGTTTTATTCATCTACGGGTTGTTTTTGAAGATTTATTCAAGCATTCATGAGTAGCACTGACAGTCAATTCAACTGTGATGTAATTCTTGGAGATGAAGCATATGTTTGGCATCTCAGTGCATATTAAATCTTAAAACCATACTAAAATAGAACGCAGCTTTACCTATTCATGAACTCTTCCCAAGTATTGGAGGGATGATGCAAAGGAGGCCTTAAAAGTAGATTGCCACATGCATCTAAAGTGAAAAAAACTCCACCATCATGTAATTATTACTAGCCGAAACTTTATCAGAGGTAGGGCAGGGA
Source organism: Salix exigua (assembly GCA_032356905.1). Classification (NCBI taxonomy): domain Eukaryota; kingdom Viridiplantae; phylum Streptophyta; class Magnoliopsida; order Malpighiales; family Salicaceae; genus Salix; species Salix exigua. The sequence goes on from CM063601.1 coordinate 2,826,179, forward strand.
AGCAGATAGAAAATTCCACTCTCATTTTTTTAACCAGGAAAAATCCATATCAATTTTATTCAAAAAATTCTCAATCAAGCCCTCCTAAGTCCTATCCATTCCCACCATGGGTTCCATCCAGACTTTTTTTTTTCTTTTCAGGAATAAAACTGACATAACAATTTGTTTGGAGGCAAAATTGGCACTCATCCAATGGTTAGGAGGCATTTTTGAGCCTTTTTTTTTTTTATGAAAAGCACACCTGGTAGAAGTGAGAGCACAAGTACCTGTTTGTTTTGAATATTTTTTTTAATATAATTTCAAATAAAAAAAATACAACAACAACACCCAACTCTTGAACTCCAACAGTCATGTCATTATCATGTTCATATATATCAAACACTTGAAGGTAGTGGAAAGATACGTGGAGTAATAAGCAGTAGGAAATTTCTTGACCCTCTGCCCTCATATCAAGTCATTTTCATTGTTTCTTGAAGAAATTCGGTGCCCACCACGCTCCTCTTTAACATAAACTACAAACAAATAGAGTAGCAGGACCTGAAGACAAGGAATCAAGATAACGACAAACAATCCATATCTTTCACATGGTCTGCAGATAGCAATCAGGATAAAGAATGAACTATCGGGAGCTGTAATAGTATGGCACGATGATCATAAAAGAAGGGGGTAGATACTGAGAAAACTACAATGCAAAACACTTTGAAATAATTCTCAAGTTCATGGAAAAAAAGAAGAAAAGAAAAGCTTACAAACGCTCTGTTGAATTGACAAATAAAATTAAGGTAGGTCAACTGATGGCCCATATCGCATTTTAAACACCCATTTGAAACTGATTGTGATCTTTCCAGAATCGCTTGTTGCACCTTCACCTACGCTTGTTAAGAGTTGTTGCACTTGAAAAACACACGAGGCAAAGTAAGAGCTGTCAACCATGGGACCTCGAACAAATTTCATGCAGCTTGAAACTCCATGTCAAGGTTTGTGGAGTTTGAAGCCAAAAACTCTTGGAACGTAGCTTTGCATTGCTTTCTGTGGCTTTAGGTGCCCATATGTCATCAAAAATAGGTGAGGGAATGTAGTTCCAAAATAAGCTCCATCGATGTCTAGGAAATGTCAAAGAAATTCTATATAAAAACAAGTGTAACTTTAAACATGTAAATACTGACATAAAGCCATAGAAACAATGCAGTACAAATTTGCGCACATAGTTCAGCCTAAAGGGCAATATTATCTAAAATCAGAAGCACAATATCATTGAGCAAGCAGATACAAGTTCGGTCTCAAAGTTAAAAGTTCAGCAGAATCATAATGACGCTCCAATGTCAAACTTTAATTTGGTCTAATAAATGGGGACTGGTCAGTAGAAAACCATAACCAGATTATGTAAAATCTTTAGAGATACTGCGCGGAGCACGAGCACATTCCAATTATAAGCAATGATATCAAGTATCTAATGTTTGGTGTTATAGAAGGATACTGCCTTGATACTTGGATCGAGGGTAATAGATGTCTTCACATTTTGGACAGTAGATTTTGACAGTACTAGAACGTGGAATGTCTGATTGACCAACTGGGAGGCAGGGCTGTCCACAGCAATAAACTCGCGGGCATCTCCCAAAGTCATAGTTTTTGTACTTCTCCAACTGTTGAAGTTTCCAACACAACATTTAATACCCAATTAAATAAGATAAGATGACAAACAAAAGAATAAAGGAGGAAACAGATGGACGCAGCAAATAATATTACCATTGCAGACATCCCCTTGCTAGTAAGTATGTAACGCACATGAATAAGACCGTAGAGCATCTCTGCTGCGGATTCCACCAACTCATTCTGTTCTTCAGTGAACATATCACCTGAGAATGTGCAAACACAGAGAAGAAGCTTAACACCATACAATACACAGAATGATCACAGGTTCCACACTGAACCATGGATCCATTAATGTGAGAAAACTTGATCAAAATACAAACTCTCCTCTTCTATTTCTAGGATGTCAGAAAACATGGACACCTAAAGAGGGTTTCTTAGGCTTTTAACCTTCACTACCCACATGAAGTTCTATTCAAAGCAATGTCTCATCTATACAATTACCCTATGAGCTAGGACTCAACTTACTAAATCACTTACCCACACAATCCAAGCATCAAGTTCGAAGTCACAAAATAGTACATGTTAAGACCACTAAGCACATTATAAAGAATCGTTAATATGGGGAAAGTCAGCATTCACAAGAAGAAAATCTTTATTTGCGAGAAATATTCATTCTTTATATTTCATTCCTTCATCTGGAGATCTTTAAACAGATTTTCAACTCAGCTGTGTCATGATGTGCATTAAAAGATATTTCTGATATATATTAGAGAACCGTAATCAAAGACAGGTTTCAGAAGAATAGAAAAGGTAAGCTGCCCATGCCTAGATTCTGCCTTCTTTTTTTTTATCATGGTCATATATTATGGACATGGGCCACGTTAGAGTTCAACTTAAGAGATTAGCAAACATCAGAAAAACATAACAAGTGAATTAGATTCCAAAAAAAGGGTAAAGAATTCGGAAGGAACATTACCAGTGCAGTCTGAAATTTTGTGAAGCATATATAACAGATTAAACAGAAATTAAAGACAAGCAGTAGAGCTATTTGCTGCAAGGTGTTGCTTACCATGAGAAGATTCCACGTCCAATATAAGATCAAGTGCATAATCATAGTATGGAACTTGACTGCTCAATCCACAAAGATTAAAATCATCCTGAATGTACTCATCATCAACTTCACAGAAAAATTCATTTCCACGCAAATTGCAAAACCATGAGATCCAAGATGTATCATCTCCATCAGAACCACTAACATCAGACTCCTCACTGTCTGTCTCAGATTCCTCTGCAGTTCATCAAAATAAGGTCATCATAAGCAGATGATTATTAATGACCTTACATTGATAATCAAGTAGAGAAAGAGAATAGAGAATAAAGTAAGTCACAAGGGCCTAAATTAAATAGGTCGGGGAACAAGACCATACTAACATAGAATCCTTTACTCCAACCACTGCAATTCCTCAAACAGAAAGAGTATGAAAAGGAAGCGCACTTAAATCATCACCTGTTATTCTTAGTTGTAGAGGACTCTATATATATACTATCTCATGCAAAATGTTAATAATACATTAGTAGTAAACAGATAACATAACAAACCAAGATCTATTTGTGGCTAGAATGTAACGTATACAGTATACATACAACGAGCAAGGGAAATGCCGAAGTTAACTTCTTGATTGGATTAAACAATGCTCGGAGCCAGTTGTTTTTACAGAAGGCATAAGTCAAAATGAAGTGAAACTCCAACTCAAACAACAATATTCGCACCAGACAAGTGCAAGTACAGAGAGCAAAATTAGTAATTAATTTGAGCATCATCAATTCACCATAACCAAAACCATACCTTCTCCACTTAAAAACACACATACAACTAAGTAACTTGCTTTATCAAACAAAATTATTATCGTCACTCCACACACCAAGATCCCATGCACCAAATAAACTAAAAATTAAATAAATCACCATAGCATGTACATACAAAAATTTACAAGCAAAGAATCACCGTGGCTAAAAGACCTACAGTCCCTAGCAACATAACTCAAAAAAGAACAGAAAAAAACCAAACTTCCAAAACAACATTAACTCTCCACAGAAACCCGGATTCCATATCACACATTCACCTACAAATAACTGTCCTCAACTCCCACAAAAAGAAACCCCTAAAAATTAACAAAAAAAATATAAAAAAAAAACACAAAAACAAAACGATAAAAAAATCCTGATCCCAAAACACACAAAAACAATGACATGCTCGAGCTGAGCATGAAGAACCAAGAGAGAGCACTACTACCATCAGAGCATTTGTTTTTGGATAGAGAAGCAGCGCGAGAATCAGCACGATGATGATCAAGATGCTGCTGATGCTGTGATGATTTACCAGTAGAGGTAGAAGGAACAGACAATCTTTCTTTATCCTTACTACTATTATTCAATCCTCTCGAAGTTGAAGGAGAAGACTTCTCTAGATGCTTGTCTAGCGCATCATTTATACGCTTTCGATCAAGCGGTCCTCCAACAATCTCCGATCTTGATGACCCGCCACCAAACCCACCTCGATCTTTGTACATGATTCTTCTCTCTATCAGTTTCAAAACCCTAAAGCCTCGATCTTTATAGCGAAGTTTCAAACTTTGCGAGATAATCTGGTGGAGCAATAACACTTCGATTGTGGGAAAATAATGGGGTTAGGATGGATTTGAATATTTAATAATGAATTTGGGTAATTAGGGCTGAATTGAATAGAAACGCAGACGGAGAGAGCTAGGGTTTTTTTGGTCAGGAGAAAGGAAGATTTCCACGAGAGATTTTTCTCTCTATGTGCTCTCTCTCTCATTGTTTTTTTCTTGTCATTTCATTTATTTTTAAGAAACAAATATTTTTGTTTTCTATTCTAATTAATTCTTCTTCTCCTTCTTCGTTCTTTTGTTGGGCTTATAAGGATATAAAGGGAAGAACACTGACTCGAGGCCCATTCTGTTCGGAGTGTTTCAGCCTGGTAATAATTTTATTTATTTATTTCAAAACATATAGAAATAATATAATTTATTTATATATTATTTTTAAAATTATACATTAAAACAGTTTTAAAAAATTATTTTCAAGTAATGTTTTTTTTTAAATCATAAAATACAGGTTCTATTTAAAAACAAATAATCCCAAAATCGAACACAAATAGTTTTATATCACGAGTCATAGCAAAAATATAATTAATTAAGTTAAACCTCAAAACTAGATAAAATATTGACAAAACGCGGTTAATTCAATTTGTATATATAAATATAAAAAGCATATTTTTAAAATACAAAACTGAATGCAAGAGGATATCAAAGGCAACCTCTGAATCTTGGTGTGATAATTAAAATATTTTCGAATCCATTATGGAGTTCATATTGTCGGCAGCCCAACATGTAAATATCCGAGTATCTTCCTTGCATTATTGCTAGCAATATAAACTGTTTCAAGGGCTTGAATATCAAATTTAGGTGGAAAAAAAAACAACTTTGAACCTGTTTGCTATTAAAACAATAATTTTTTTTGAAAAAATATATTTTAAAACAAATTTGAATAAAATAAAAATAAATTTAATTCTTGTCAAGAATATTTTTAAAACGAAAAGAACAATCCGCGAACGTGCATGGAAAAAAACAATTCTTTTCCACGTGAAACCTCAAAAACAACGAATCAGAGGAGGGGCTTCTCCTTCTTTTCTCGTGGGAAACAATAAACATCCTGAAATGAGAAGGACCCAGCTTCGAGTGAAGACTGATCAATCAGCAGCAAAACACAAAGCCTTCCGCCGTCTTCCCACACCGGAAGCAGTGGATAAGGGCGTCTGGTACTTCAGTTTTTTGGCTGATTCTAAGATCTTCATTAGCATTTCCACTTAATTTGGCGTTAAATTCACAGAACTGGCGATAACTAGACTATATATGTTGCTGGGCATGGCGAAGCTGATTGTGGACTCTACAGCCTCGATTCTATTGTCCTGGGAGAGAAGAATTGTAAGAGACGGGGGCATTGCAGACAGAAATGTTCATCTGGATACGAGAAGCTTGTCTGCACATTATTTATGTTTTGCTGCTCATACATGCATGTAGAACTATAGAATTTAATGGGATCTCATGATTTGTATTAAATATTTTTTATAATATTTAGGTTTCTTAGAAAACAGAGTATACTGATATCTAAGGGTTCATGTAATCTAGACATTTTTGTTTTTAAATGTTTGTTTTCTAGGTGCTATAAGCTATCTGAGACATGGCTTAATCAATCACAAAGTATACACACACACTTATCGCAATCCTTTTGGTTCCACAGAGCATATACTTGTGATTTTACAAAACATTTTTATATTATATTTTTCACATGGTCTTAAAAATATATTTTTAACAACCAGTCCCAATCATTCCAAAAGGGAATTACAGATAATTTTTAACATAAGCTTGTATAATGCCCTGCCATATGAGATCTGTATTTTTATATTATTTTTGTGTACAAAAAGAAGGGTCTCTTGATGGAGTGGTTCTAGATATTTGAAGAAGAGAGGCATCGGAAATGGAAGCAGATCTAGCTACGATGATGAAACTCATCTTCTCACTGCTTTCAGGTGGTATTTTAGCCTCCGTTGCCTACATCTACACTGTTTTCTTTGTGAAGCCTCGGAGACTAAAATCAAGACTTCAAAATCAAGGGATCAAAGGACCTTCTCCTTCTTTACTACTCGGAAACATCCCTGAAATCAGAAGGATCCAGACGGAGTCAGCAGCAGCAAAAACGAGTCAAAAAAAGGAAAACCCTCTTCCTATTGATCATGACTGGCCTTCTACAGTCTTTTCTCACCTCAACCAGTGGATAAATGAATACGGTACTGCCTCTTTTCCACCTCTAGAATTGAAGGGTCCTCTTTGTTTTCTTGTTAAATCTGTCTTTTTTGTTCTTCTGGACTTGTTCTGTTTACCCTTGATTAATGAAGATGCAAGTAACTCTCTCAATGAAGCAACCTGGTCTTTTCTAATCAGAATCAGACAAGAAAACACCCACTAAATATACATGTGAATTATAATTCATATTTTATAATGGTCTTGTAACTTATAAATGTTGCTGTAAAGCTCGCAACTCTAGTTCTAATAAGTTCTCCACCTCTCTTATATTGCTTTGAAAAGGGATCCATTTCCTATTTGGCTATTTTTTCCAAATTTTCTTCAAATTTCCCCCTGAATCTGGAATGTCCTATTGTCCGCACCATGCTCGAGTGAGTCCTCGGTATTCTGAGACAAACCTCGAGACAGAAGAGATGGGGAGAAAGTGGTGAAGTCTCCTTTACTTCCAAAGTACAGAGAGATAGATTTGTTTTATGTCCCCATTTCTTCAACCAAGCATGTTTCTCTCTTTTGTACATGTCCCTTCTATCATAATACACTAACAAGACACAACCAACACAGTTTCCCATCCTTTTGAGTTACGCCATCCACGGTTGTGGACTAACGTTCTAACATTGAAAATTATGTTGAGCTTTAGTGTTGCTAGTCATTACTGCAAGGCTACTGCCCTTGCACAAACCTTTCTGATGCTTTAATAATGCTAATTGATGCAGGACCAACATTTGTGTATTCAACTGGAAAAATACAACAATTATGCACAGTTGATATAGATATGGTGAAAGAAATAAGCCTTTGTACATCTTTGAGCCTCGGGAAACCTTCTTATCTATCCAAAGATCGTGGACCATTGCTTGGACAGAGTATTTTCTCAGCAAATGGCCTATTCTGGAGCCATCAGAGGAAGATAATTGCTCCGGAATTCTACATGGATAAGGTTAAGGTAAATATCTATTTTTTTCTTCCTTTTTTAAGTTGGTGCACCAACCTTAGACTAATGGTCTTTCTTCTAGAGCATGGTGAGCCTAATGGTGGACTCTACAACCACAATGGTAAGATCCTGGGAGAGCAGAATTGAAGGTGATGGAGGCATAGCAGAAATAAATATTGACCTGGAGATAAGAAACTTATCAGCAGATATTATATCAAGAGCTTGTTTTGGAAGCAATTACACCAAAGGAGAAGAAATATTTTTGAAGCTGAGAAATCTTCAAGATGCCATGTCCAGAGGGTTCATTGGGATTCCGGGCTCAAGGTATGATCTATTCCAAACTTGATCATCAAAATAAATTTTGTTTCAATTTTTTCTTGAAAAAAAGTAGCAAAACCAACAACGACTGATATACTTCCTGAAAACCCTTTTATTTGGTTTTGAAAAAAATCTGACAATTGATTGTTGGTTTTTAGGTTTTTAAAAACAAAAGTTTTTTGTTTATGGTTTCAAATTTACTATTTAGAACCAGAAAACAGAAATAATATCAACGAGCCCTGAACCTCATGTCATGAGCTCAGATGGATGTGCATATTTTTTGACGACTGATGAAATCTTACTTGTGGCTTCCAAAACAGATATATTCCTAACAAAAATAATTGGGAGATTTGGAAATTGGAGAAAGAAATTAACTCAAAGATATTGAGGGTTGTAAAGGAAAGGGCTGCGGCCAACTATGAGAAGGACCTTCTGCAAGTGATCCTAGAAGGTGCCAAGAGTTATGGTGATCAAGAAAGCTTTCCATCAGATGTTTCTCTTGACAGGTTCATAGTGGATAACTGCAAGGCTATATACTTTGCTGGTCATGAAACCACTGCCATCACAGCTTCATGGTGCTTAATGTTATTGGCGGCTAATCAAGAATGGCAAGCTCGTGCTCGTGCGGAGGTGCTTGAAATCTGTAAAGATAACCTTCCAGATGCTGACATGCTTCGAAATATGAAAACTGTAAGTGTTCCTTACAACATGCAAAGAAATTCATCCAAATCGTAATCTGGAATTTCTAATCTTGACTTTCAACAATTTATGGGCAGCTTACAATGGTGATCCAAGAGACAATGCGCCTTTATCCACCTGTGGTGTTTGTGATCAGAACAGCCTTGCAAGATTTGAAGTTTAAGGGCATCACAATTCCAAAAGGAATGAACATCCAAATTCCAATCCCAATATTACAACAGAATCCTGATCTATGGGGGCCTGATGCACACCAGTTCAATCCCAATAGATTTGCCAAAGGAATTATTGGATCCAGCACGAGTCCACAGGCTTACATGCCATTCGGAATGGGTGCTCGTGTCTGTGCAGGCCAACACTTTGCCATGGCAGAGCTGAAGGTTATTGTATCACTCATCCTATCAAAGTTTAGCTTCTCGTTGTCACCAGCATACCATCATTCCCCCCGGTTTGGGTTGGTTGTGCAACCTGGCAACGGTGTTAGCCTTCATATTAGAAGAGTCTCTTGACATTTCGAGTTTTGAGCAAATTTTGTGAGGAAAATCATGACCGCTCTTTACATTGTTTTGTCAAATAAATTGCATTTAGGCAAAACATAATTCAAGCATTATTTGAATCCAACAAGTGGTGGTTGTTCACTGACATTCTCGATTCTCAGCTTTAAGCAACACATTATTAAAGTTACTATCTATGCCCTAACACAGTTCAGTTTGACAATTTGTGTTGGAATCCAACAGCTTACAAAGCTAGCTCTATAAAGAAAGAAAATAGAGTCTGCGCTTTTTGTGAGCAAGATCACCTAGACGGCTTTCATGAAAAGAGGGAGCGACTCTTGTTGCGTTCCAACCGTGCTTCTCTCTGTTATGAAAAAAAAAAATAACAAAACGTATATATTAAGAAAGATAAATACAAACCTTCCAAAATTTCGTGTATTTTTTTATTTGAAACTATTTTCCAAAAGTATAGAGCTTTTAAACATTAGAAAAAATAAAAATAATCAATACCTCCTTTTTCTTGCATTCCTTGTAGACATCAAAATGCTCTTGACATTTACTTTTGTCCGAGCCAAACTCTTCCAAGCCTGAAAATATGCATCTAACATCAAAATATGGTACTGATGGAACGTGCATAAGAATATCCAGGACAAGAGTTTCAAGTTGAATTGAATCGAGCAAAGCTGTCCATGCTTCCATCGATCAAATATAACAGCGAGCGGTTATATAGAGTCTTCCTTTTGTTTGTACTTTATAATTAAAAGCATTATAACGTCCCTTCAATTTAGCCATAATCACGACTTCTAATAAGCTCAAACACAAACCATGACCATTTTAGATGTTACGACTCCCCATTTCTCAATTCACGAACTAAATTTCACAACTAAATCACAAGTAGATAAGAAATGACATAGATACACATAATAGAGCATTTACAGTAACAACGACAACTATCACATGCTGCAATGTGTGCAACAACGTAAGCTCGACACGACTTGGACATGATGCACTGTTTCAGGTTAATAACCTTGAGGAAGATCGATGCCGCAAATCCAAAGTAATAAAATTTGAACTTTGCCTTTTCAATCCGTTTTCAAGTCATAATAACATCCCACCATGCTACAAAAAAGCTTTTTTTTCTTAGCATATGTGGGATGATCCACCTGTATGTGCTTCTTAAGGAATTACATTCGAGTGGTGTATAGAACAGAGACTGATCGATTTACTTTACAGGGGTTCATTAATTTATTAATAAAAATTGGATTCTGAATAAAAAAGGTTTCATTCTTACGATATTCTTTACTTCCAAGAATAACCCACAGAGCCAATCAAGGCATAACCTCTCACTCCCATCCAACATCAACAACACAATACACCAAAACTAAGACCAATCAGTAAATTTTCAAGAACCCGCCAAGGGAAAAGGATCGAGGAATAGAAATTACAATCATGCTGGTGAGAGTTAGACATAGACATGCAAAATCAAGTGTAAGAAGATGCATTCTTGAACATTAAACATGCAATAAGAAACAAAGCGCACACACAGAAAAAAGTCAAATCAGAGAGATAAAAAAAGGGAGTTGATGAATCGTTGCTTTACATTTGAGAGAGGCAGTGTACTGAGGGTAACATTGAGAGTCTGCGAATCTTGCAGAACTTTGATATGGCGGTGCTGCTGCTTTTGATTCCATTTTTCTTCTTCTTCTTGCTTTCTTCTATGGGGATAGAAAACTGGACCCTTTTTTTCACATATGCTCTCCAAGCGACCTGTCGCTTGATAGGGCCCCAGCCGACAACTTGGTTCGTCAGATCAAAAGTGGGGAGGGGCACGGTTTATTATACATCTAGTTAATGGTTTTAAAAAAACTCCGCCACCGGTCAGCAGGTTATCGAAACTCGAAGTTTTACTTGGATTTGATCTGTAAAAAAACTTAATTTTTTTTATTAAAATAATATATTTTTTAAAAATAAATTAATAAATATGTCTAGATTAATAAATTAACTAGATGACTTGCAAACTAAGTTTTTTATGAAATTGATTTTCAAGCTGGATTTTTAATTCTCTATACGTGTATTTTATGGTTAAATGATATGTTTATGTATTTATATTAGTTTTAATTTTTACAATTCAATGTAAAATTTGAACCTGGAATTCAGTGAGAAACTAGGTTTTTTTTTATTGAAATAATATTGCTTCTTATTGTCTTAAAAATATTTAGGCTAACTCATTATCATGTAAATTACTTATAATCTAATATTTGTATCGTATCGACATTCAAGTTGGATTTATAATTATATTAATGATGATGTATTTTTTTATATATGTTTATTTTATAGTTACATAATATGTTTGTTTTTTTAGGGTTTGTTTGGCAATGTGATATAAAAAAAATAAAAAATAATATAATTTTGCATTTCAAAGTAGAAAATATTTTTAAAAGCAATATATATATATATAGGAGGATACCTCGAAGAGAAGAAGTCACAGGCCTCTATGTTCATGCCAACGAAGCCCATTCCAATATGAATATTCGTATATTAAGTCATAATCTGTTTACGGACCTTCTACGATTTCCAGGTCTAAGACTATGATTAAAATTGTTTTAAAATTAATATTTATTTAAAATAAATTTTTTTTATTTTTTTATAAATAATTTTTTATATTATTACATTTAAAAATATTTTAAAATTTTGATTTAAAGCAAAAAAAATATATGTTTTTTTTTTCAAAAGCACATTTAAAACATAATATCAAATAAGTCTTTTTTTATTTTTATTTTCTTTTCTTAAAAAATATTTTTTACATGCATGATTTTATTAAATAAACTATTCGTGTATGATTATGGGAGAGAATTGATTAAGCAAGGTAGATTATTATTTATTTCACATATTTGTTTTTTGGAATTTATATCGATAAAAAATCAACTAACTAAAGTAAATTGCAATAATTCATTTACTATATATATATATATATACATATACATATATATATATTAATAAATTACATTGATATTTAAAGTGATGATCTGTTTTATTAAATTACTGATGAATTCATTTTTACAAATCATGAAAGAAAAAAGAAATATCTAGATCGAAAAATCATCGGATGAAAATACAAATATAATAATTCTATTTCGTCTATAATATTTTCATTTTCTTCCCCTATATGGCGATATATATATATATTATTCTAGCAGCCATTCTCAGCTAGCTCTCCCCGTTCCATGCATGGTGTCGCCATGCTGAGATGCTCACGTGATCCTATCTTGAATTCTCTCTTCGATGGAAGTGAGAGTTCAATAAATGTTGCTTCGATCACCTCCATCCTTGTAGATGTTGCAAATCAAAGATGAACAAACCCGTGCCCTTCTCTTTATTTTACTCCAAAATATCATATGGTTTGCAATCTTTATCTTTCACTTGAAATTTGATGGCTAGTTACTATCAGTCTATAATTTCTAGCAAAACAACAAAATAATAAGAGAAACCTGGCCACTAAGATCTTCTCGGGGCTGATTTCCACCACCACCCACTCCAACCACCCCCTCCCAATCACAACAACTAGGTAATCCATAGCATATTGTCTAGTCTAGAAAACACAGCAGCAAACTAGTTTGTCCAGTAGCAACAACTATACCAAATCCTGAAGATTGTGTCTCAACAGGTCCTAATTTATTCTTTGCATGTCACCGTTCGAGTTTTATAGGATTACTGAAGATTTTAACTAGTGTTTAATTTTAGAATTTGTGAAATTTTTAACTTGTAGGCGTGTGCAATGAAGCTTTGAAAGCCAACCTATCATTTTATGCATGGACAACACTCGCCAATACTATTTCTCTTCGTTCCATCCAGTCCCAGCAAACTCTAAAAATCAATTTTGAATCCCTGTATGCTATGCATATGATTTTCTTTCATATTGGATATATTATTAATTAAATCGGTTGAAATACTTCTTGTTATTCATGGTGTGTGATACTTGGTAAAATAATTAATTTATAATGGATTAATTTAAATTGTGTAGCCAAACTTAGTCTTCATTTACCATTACCCCAAATCTCATTTAATAATCTAAAGAGCGAGGATTAGATTTTGTTATCAAGTTTAAATATCAAGCCTAAGGGGTACTGACGTGAGTGGTGAGGACACTCTCGTCCCTTAAGAGAGGTCAAAAGTTCAATTTCTCTTCTCGCATGAAACCGACCATTTGGGAAGCATTTTCACCCCTTCGGGATCCACTCGGTGCGAACATGAATTAGTCTAGACTAGCGTCTGGGACACCGCGTGGTTTATACAAAAAAAAAAGTTTAAATATCAAAATACTATTTTAGAAATTTTTATCCAAGACAAATATAAATTTTTAATTTAGATAAAATAATATGTATGTTTATATAATAATAAAATGTAAACTTATTTTATATGATGTTTTAGAGTGATTTTTTTTTAAATAACTATATAGTTAAAGATGACTATATAATTAAATAAAGACTTATTTTTCTACTATCATTCTATACATGAGCAGCTAGCCGTGATATCCCCGCAACACCGTGCGTGAATCTCCAAAATTATAATGATGTGCACAAAGAAGATTCCAAGAAACGACAATCATTATTTTATCCGCATGGAATACAACGGGCGGGGATCGAAAATTATTTTATATATTTTTTTTAAATTATTTTCATTTAATTTTATTAAAAAAGATTTTTATATATATATGTGTGTGTATTATTTTAATATATATTTTAATCGATTTTTTCCCCAAAAACAACCTTAATTATACTTTTAAAAAGACATTTAATGTAAAAAGAACACAAAACTTATGAGGTCATTATCATTACAATAGTATTTTTATAACCTTAGTTATGACTTAAATATTAGATCTAGAGAAGTATAGTCATGCTTAAAAAACTGAAATCTATTTTTAATTGGATAAAAAATGGAGTTATTGGTTCCATTTTACTCAAGAAGTTGATTTAATTTAATTTTTTTAAAAATAATATAATTTCATTTTCTTAAAATCAAAATAATGGTATTTTAATAATAGAATATTCAGTTGATATAGAACCTAGTTTAGACTTGAGCCAACAAATCATTTATTTAACTTACAAAAATAAATTTTATAATATATCCACTCTCGATTTTTCATCTGAAAAATACATTATGATCTTAAAATAATTATAAAAAAACATTAATACTATTGAATTTAAAATCTCTCAAAATTTCAAGTTTTAATTGCCAATAATTTCTTGTAGTTAGCAAAAACTAGTTGCAAACCCTGAGGAGTGTGACTCAACTGGTCATGTTCTGAGTTTGCTCTCCAGAAATTACCAGTTTGAGTCACATATTAGTCAGGATTAGTGGAGGTTTTAACCGATCATTAATTTCAGAATCTATAAAATTAATTAATGTGTATATAAACTAGACACCCACATTCCAAAAAACAAATAAACCAGTTGCAATAAATTTTTTTTACTTTCTCGTAATCTTTTCAGTTCGAATCCTCAAGTGATTACAAGCAGAGCAACCCTTTTCATATTTTGAGAAATTTAAATATATTGGATATTGCAAATGCATGGTGTGTATCTCTTTCAGCCAACGATGACATGAAAGCTAATGCATATCATCACTCTGTGACATGCATTTCCATATCTGTGTTTTATTTGGTGCTCATGTTCTTAAAAAAAGGGAAAAGAAAAAGGCAACTCTGAAAGGAGAGACGGTCAATATCTATGAATTTAAATGGTTAATTTACTCAGGTTTTTCTTTTTCATTTCTGGAAGAATTCAAATTGACTAAATAATTTATTGATAATGTATGGGGCCATGTTATGTTTCCTTGGTTTTTCTTCATCCTTTTTGCCTCCCTGACAGCTCAAATTAAAGTGATCCAAAAATCTTTTTCAAAAGCTCTTAGAAAATTTTGCTGCTTTCCTATAACACCCCCTCTCTCTTTCCATATATAATAATATAACAGACATTCTATAACAGAGAAAGAGGAAGGAGATAACAGCACATAATTCTCTTGAAAAATGAATGCTACAACAGCAGCAGCAGCATCAACGACAAAGTTTATCAAATGTGTAACGGTTGGAGATGGAGCTGTTGGAAAGACATGTCTTCTCATCTCTTACACTAGCAACACCTTCCCTACTGTACTAAACTGAACTTTTTTCTTTCTTGTTTTCTAGATATTTACCCTTCTTGTTATTGTTTATATTGCAATTCTCGTGTAAGTGTATTCTGGTTTTTAAAGGGTCTTTCTTTTGCTGTTTTTTTGTTTTCTTGACAGGATTATGTGCCTACTGTTTTTGATAACTTCAGTGCCAATGTTTTGGTTGATGGGCAGACTGTGAATCTAGGTCTTTGGGACACTGCTGGTACTCTTTCTCATTCTTGATTGGTGTATATCACTAGCTAAAACATGTGTATTTGCCCTTTAATTTTCATGGCTATCAGTTTATTAATAGATAAAATGCTCTTCAATTGATCAAAGTGTCTTAACAATGTGTTCATGAGGTTTGTTTCATGAATCTTAAACTAAATACATTTGTTTTTACTGTTTCCCCCCCTTCTTCTTCTAATGATGTGTTGGCTTCCTGCAAAATTTGGTGAATAGTTATGGAAAATGGGAATCTTACAATCATGACCACCATTAATTAAACCCCCAAATTCTTGAAAAGTTTTAAGCTTTCCACTTTATGACATCCAATCGGCAATCATAGCTACTTTAAATTTTTTTCTCTGTTGAATATAATATCATCTGCATTGATTGATCGAAATGATTGATCGAACAACCCTTTATGCTCTATCCAACCCCCTTTTCAATGAAAGTTAACCTTTTGGGTGCTCTAGACGGCTTGGCCAGTAGAACTTACTCTCAGTTCACTCCAGTTTAAGGTTGTATTCTGAGGTGTAATTTTGCAAATGAAGCATTTGAATCACGGAGCAATTACTTGAAATGGTTGGTTCAAGGGAAGAAAGATCGTCACTGGCTTGACATTGTGAGACTCACTTATTCTGTCATAAGACTCATAACTCAGTTTCATATGTTTTGAAGATCCCTAACCTTTTCTTCTGGCTCGACTACCGACCATAATTAATGCTAAATTTTCTCGTTAGTGCTGAGAAATTGATGTGGTGTCTCCAAAGTGGCTCAGAAAAGTGAAACGATGAAATGACGCTGCTAAGTTTTCAAATAACTCGTGCAGGTCAAGAAGACTACAACAGGCTGAGGCCTCTAAGTTACAGAGGAGCTGATGTTTTCATTCTCGCCTTTTCCCTCATAAGTAGGCCAAGCTATGAGAACGTCTCAAAAAAAGTAAGCTTCTTTATTATTTCCAACTAGATTCGTCATATGGGTTCTCTTTCCATCAAAATTGCTTGGCAACACGTATATGCTGATTCTTCTCTTTGCCGTGATTCCTTTTTCTTTATGTTGCTTGTTATGATGGAAAGTGGGTCCCTGAGCTCAGACATTATGCCCCATCAGTGCCCATTGTTCTTGTGGGGACTAAATTAGGTAATGTATTCTTCCCTCTATCGATTTATTACTTCTTTGAATGGGTGTTGCCTGGACCTTGCTTTGCTATCAATCAAGTTTTACTGGTGCTCTAAATAACCAAGTGTGTTTGATGAGAGTGAGGGAACTATAAGTTTTCAGTTTCCTCTGTATGGGGCTCTAAACTCATAACTTATTTAAAAAAAATTGGCACAACTGCTATCCAGTTCCTGCTCATATACTGGCATGCTACTTCTGTTTCAATGTAGCCAAGCTCACACATGCATATATCATATGTATGAATGCTTCCGGTTTCTCTGAGGTCTTTTATGCCTCTTGCAGGGGTCTTTTGGTTTTCTGCCTCTATATACAGTGATTTCTCAGAATTCTACAGTTCAAGTGACAATGTACAATGACAGTCATTTACCCTTTCATGTTTGTGTAGCATTGTATTTGGTGCCTTGAAAGCATTTGCATTCAAAAGTAGATTGTGATCTTCATGTAATGAGGTGTTCCATCTGGTGGTTCATTGTGTTTGAGATGCACCTGCGTGTGTTGTTGTTATTGCTTCAGCTGTGAACATTTTGTGTTAAATACAGATCTGAGAGAAGACCGTCAGTTTCTCTTGGATTATCCTGGGGCATGCACCATTTCTACAGAGCAGGTAGGCATTCACTTCTTATATTTCCATCCTTCTTTAATCCCTCATTGCAGTGATTCTGCTGTCGCGGCAGGAAAAATTTACAGCTGGATAGTTGGTCTAAATCTTTGTATATGACTTCTTGCTTTATCATTACCAGGGTCTAGAACTACAGAAGCAAATAGGAGCGCTGGCATATGTAGAATGCAGCTCAAAAACGCAGCAGGTTTGTCCCGCATCTGTATATTTTCTCAGAAATTAGTTAACTAAGCAGATATCATTTTCCACCACAACCATGCTTGCGCAGCCCTACTCCTAAGGGGCTAACTTGGCCCTGCTGTGCCTCTGGTAAAGAAGTTAATTAGTTGGAAGGTAATTGAGGTTCCTGACAGGCAGAAGGTGTAAACAGAACCAGACACGATTAGTAACACTTCTAGCATGTTGTAAGAAATATTGCAGCCATTTTGAAGCATTTTCTGTGGTAAATGCAGAATGTGAAAGCTGTCTTTGATGTTGCCATCAAGGCAGTGCTCCAGCCTCCAAAGTCAAAGAAACACAAGAGAAAACATAGGGTCTGCCAAATTCTCTAACCAATTTCCTACACAAGGCTGCTACAAGAATCTCCACGTCGTTTTCATTTCTTCCATGTTACGTTTCTTATTCTGTTCATAATTTTTCCCATTTCCTCTTTCATTGGATGGTGTCCATGTTGCCTATTTTCATCTGTTTGTAGACAAACTGATCCTGGTTTCGCATCCAATTTATCATCAACCATCATGTGCTCATCTGTATTACTTATTGGAAAGTGGCCAAATCTCATCCTAGTTTTTTTTTTCTGGACAAAAAAGAGAGATGAATTGAATATATTCCATCACATAATAAGAAAGATTAAAGATTATTGATGCATTTTCGACATGACCTTTGATTTAAAATGAGAGAAACCCCTCCTCGAGGGCTAGAATTTTGTCAATGAAGCATTTACTGTTAGGGGGTGAATTAATGAATGGGTCCAAACTTTCATATCTATGGAGGGCCCTTGAACAGTATTTTTGAAATTAATTAAAGTGGTTCATATATTGATACTAGGGGACCATAACTCATATATATATATATATATATATATATAGTTTCTTCCTTTTTGTTGCTCGATCCTTTTCTTGAGAGTTTCTGGCTAGGAGAGGACACTCTGTAAGAATATTTCCCATAGAGTGACCGATGTATTAACGGTCCGATTATTAAAATTCAAGTTATTTGTAAAGTTTACAGATTCTAATATGTTAAAGTGAAATCGTGATGGATCAGTCTCAATAAGCGAGTATTAGAATGGGTATGTTGAAGCCCTCTCCTCTAACCATAAAAGAACATATATTCTCATAACGTTGTATACATACATATATTGATGGTTTTAAATATATGTAAGTGTATAAAATAAAGTTATGGAATTAAAACAATGTCTTTTAATGTCATTTAATTAAAAGACACAACTCCATTCCTTTTCTATTTTTCTTCCACCCATTCGAATGAGTAAGTGGTGGCTGCTGGAAGGGATAGTGGCTGAAAGTGGAGGAACAATGAAAAAGGGAAGTGCAAAGTGTGTGCTTGTGCCGTGAGTCGAAGAACATTAACATGTGGTATCAGAGCTCAATAGAACCCATTGATCTTCCATTAAAGTATTGGTGATAAATTCTGTTTTTTTCCGGTATTTGGTTGTACACCAACAACAGGAATACCTACTTGAGTCGGAACTACGGGTGAAGAATCTTCTACCGAATTTCTTTTACACTCGGCCACTTCTTGATCATCTACTCTGAGTTTCTGTGGATCATTTTGCTTATGAGATGTGTTTTTCAAACGGCTAAACTGTTACAAGCTGGAAACAGAGGGTGTCGATTTTGGAAAAGAACAGATTTTTATGTCACAAGATTTTATCAACATGATGCGGAGAAGAACTCTTTCGCTACTGGATATTCTCAAGCATGGCTACAGCTTCATTTTCACGGCAAGTTTCTTATTAAAATCTCCATTGATTTCTGCGTTTTAGTCTGACTGTATCTCGGCTAGTATTCTAGTATCTGCCAATCAAGTAGTTAAATTAATTAAAATAGAAACTATTTATGCTTGATCAACTCTTCTAGGAACACTACCGGTCACCTTTCCCAATTTATAAGAACCAATTTGGACTAAATTATAAGACTTATAAGTGCACGTCTTCAATATGATTATAGACTAGGCACTTCGAAAGATTTTTACTTTTATAAAGCATCTTGCTGTGATAATATTTAGACGTTCATAATGGCAAAGGAGCGAGGGCATCCCCGTTAACTATTGATTCGGTCAACCCTCTCAAATTATACGTGTGGATTTCATAGGATCGACGAGAGGTAGTTGCACAGGTCGAACTTCCGTAGCACCAACCAGCCTCCTTCAGAACACCTTCAAAACAATAATATTGCAGTAATATAGTGTAAAATGGTTCATTTCTCACTAGTTAATCTGTCAATAACTAGCTTCTAGTTCCACTGACGCTCGTATCTCTCTTTTCAAGAATTTTTTTTTAATATAAAAATAAATCATCGGACAATTGTTTTGTAGATTCTTGAAAGCCCCCGCTCATTTTCTTTCTTGAAATGTTCTTGAGTGTGCTGCAATGCTGGCACCCATTTCGGCTTTCACTAGAAAAAGATGTTCAATGCCATGGCAGCAGGTGATGGTTTAAAATGTCTCACAGAGGGTTGTTCTAAGACTTCCCCTGATTTCAAACCGTGAATTATACCAGTCCCCATTAAATTTCTCCTGTACAGCTCTTCAAAGCTGAAAAATGTGCCGCCTCTGCTTCTCCCACTTATTTGGAGAGACTTAATTCTGCCAGACACAAAACAAAAACAGCTTTAGCAAGGTTTGTAGCATCCAAGTGATTGTCGGCCAGGTAAGAATTAGTACAGGATGACTGAAAGGTCGAGCCTTGGCTCAGCATGTTTAGCTAAAGCAAACCTAGTTGCATAATCAAGGAACTAAACTCGCATCTCCAGTTGTTAAAATTAAGAGATTGATGGCAATTCTATACTTAATTTGCCAGTCGACACTACATTTAAACTCTTAATTGCTTACGAAAATGCTTTCAAAGAATCTTTATCAGTGTAATTTGCGACGGCATCAAGTGATTTTATCAACTACACTTAGCTTCTGTAACATTCGAATGAAAAATGAGAAACATTGTTGAGAGACAGGACGTTGATGTAATGTGGCTAAGGAACCCACTTTCAAGGCTGAGCATTCATAAATAAAGTGTGGACCTCGAAATCAGCACTGACCATTTTAATGGCGACCCACGATCTGAAAAGAATCCCATCAACACAGGGTTCTACAGGCAAGACCGTCTCATTGTTTGATGCCTGGTATGGCAGGAAAGACAATTCTACAGGCAAAAAAGAGCAGGATGTGTTATTCGAGCTCATGGATGAGGGAATGTGTTGGGCGACAGGGCCTTCATGCAATGTTCTTGGACACAGCCTTCTTTAGTGTGTTTTGCGAAGATAGCAGAGATATTGATGCAGTAATCACTGTCCATGCTAATTGCTATCGGAGTATAAACGCCAAGATCAAGGATTTAAATGCTGTTCTTCGTGATTGGAAGAAGCATAAGGCGACTAGGGCTGAAACAGCTCCAGCTCATGGTGATGTAACCGTGCCTTTCAGTTGGACAGGACACTCTGGATGTTTGGGTTCCTGGAATAATATGTTTAGTTAAGGTTATTTTGCTATTCATTAGAGATATAACCCACACAAAAACTAATTGTCAATTTACATTTCAATTTGGATAAGTCTGTTTTTTATATTATTATTATTGAATAGTGCTCTCACTTGTTAAATAAAAAAATGAAAAAATAAAGAGTAAAACTTCGTGTGTATTTATATGCGCGATTAATCATATTAACTGAGTCTGTCTCACATGTTTTAAATTTTTTTTAAAAATATATAATTATTATTATTATTGCAAAGTATATTTTATTCTACTCGATGTACAAACATTTATATTTATGCTGTTCAAAAACCAATATAGTATATTATTTGATTGATATGCTTTTTCACTCAATGCTCATTTTTCATTATACTAGGTATATTTTGGGATCAAATATGTGAGATGTTTTGAATCTATAATAGAATCCTTTTTTAGTTTTTATTTACCTCGGAAAAATCATAAATTTCTTGAGAAAAAAAAGAAAGTTTGAGTATGATTGAAATTGTTTTTTATTTTTTTTAAAATGATTTAAAAATCTAAATATGTTAATTTTCAATAAAATAATATTTTTTAATTTTAGATAGAAAATAATATTAAAATACAATGACAAACATTCAATTATTCGAAACCCGGCAGCAAGCAAGCAAGGGCGTCATTCTGCACACGTCATCAGTCTGAGGCAAAGTAAACCCCTACCTTAAGCAGCTTTTCGTTGACTGTTGAACTATATTTATTCTCATCCTCCAAATTTAAAACATATCATGCTTCACTCCCTGTAGATTAAACAAGTTTGCAACATGACATTGATGCTCTCAAGACTTACCAGTTCGATCGTCGCTATTTATTGTAATGACAATATGATATGACTGAAATATGTGCTAGGTTTATTGATTTTTATAATTTATTTATTATTTATTGAGTAAAGTATTGATATTTACAAATTATTTATTAGATTTTAATATTAAAGTTGGTATTCATTATCTTACTATTATCCATGATTCAATAGAAAATAAAATAACTAATAATTATCTTACTATTATTACATTTTTAAAATCTCGTGTGTGTATAATAAATAATAAAATACTAAATATTATATATTTGTATGACTTTTATATTAATATTGAGATATGCATATATTTATTATATTGAAAAAAATCTAAATACTCCCTCTCTCTCTCTCTCCATGTAATATAAATATATATTGTAAATTATACTTGGATGAATTTCAAGTTAGAATTTACAATATTCATTACTTGTCATGTTACTGTACATAAATTACTTTGAAAGTCCTTTAAAATCGGCATTCAAGTTTAGGGTTAAAATTGGAACTCTTGGGAACATTAGAATTGATAAAGTAAAATGTTAAGTTACAGGAATCAAAGTGTAATGTCTTTATATCCACAGGGTCTAAATAAATACCTTGCCCTTATTAAAAAGCTCACTAGCTCATTCCTGTTACATCTCTCCACGCAACACATAAAAACTCGCACGAGTTGTCGAGCACCTCCGCGTAAACTCGTCACTGTCACGCATAAATTAAGACCCTGGGTTTTCTAAATCTCCCAGTTTCCTCCTGTTGTATTTCGATTTAGGGTTTTTTTATCTTCAAATTTGAGATTTTTTGCCTTTTCAGGAGATCGATTAGTTTTTTTTCCTGAGAGTTTGAGTTAAATTAATCTATCTATAAACGATGCCTCCACGAACGTTGAAGAGAGGAGCGGCAGCGGATGTGAAGAAAAGAACGGCGAGGAAGGTGCAGAATCAGCAACAACCAAAAAAGGCTGAGGAGGTGTTGATTTTGGAGGAGAAATCGACGGTGGTTGACGAGAAACCGGTGGTTATGGGGGAGGAGAAAAGCGTGGCTGTTGAGGATAAATTAGTCACTGAAGAGAAGAAAGGTGAAGATGAAATTGGAGCTGATTTAGACGCGAATGGATCAGCTTCTTTGAAAAGTAAGTTTTCTTCTTCTAATTATCGTGTTCGGTTTGGATCACTTGGGATTTATAGTTCATTGGGTGCGGCTGTGTGCGTCCTTTTCGCTAAAATTTGTGAAATTTTGTGTTTTTTTCAGAATCTAATCTGATTTGAAATTTGGGAAAGTTTGAGTCTTAAATTGAGGATTTATTGGCTTCTTTGTTTGATAATAGTTGTTTTAAATCGTGGGTTTCTAGTAATAATATGATTGATACCAGCAAGTAGAAAAACTGTGCAAAGTAAAAAAATAAATTTTGCTTGATGTTTTGTTACTGGTGCTGCTTTCATTAAAATTCGTGTGATTTATATCTAGTCGTGTTTCACAAGTTTCAAGTAAAAGCTAGTTTGGTTACAAAAGGAAGAAACCAAGTACTAAAGGGTGTAATTTATTGACAGAGTATTTATTTAACCAGGGAAGGATTCAGGGTTATAGGAAAGATTTCTTTGATAAAGTGCGTTATTTTTTTGTTTGTTTCTCGAGGATAGTGGAGGGTTTGAGTGTATCATGGCTGGTCTTTTCTTTTCATGACAGAAGAGGATGAGGTCAAGGAGTCTGTAGATGAGTATGAAAAAGATGAGAGGTTAGATTTTGATGATAATGAACTGGAATATGAGCATGAAGAATATGGTGGGGTGGATTATGATGATAAGGAAGCTGAACAAGAGGATGATCAAGAGGTGGAAGATGAAGCGGAGGAAGAGCACGAGGAGAATGCTGGTGAAGAGGAAGAGGGTGATTTAGTAGAGGAGGATTTGGAAGAGGTTCCTGAAGAACTTGAGAGTGAAGAGGATGATGAGCATGCTGGTGAGGATGTAAAGCGTGCTGAGATGGCTGATGTGGAGGAAGAGGAGGAGCATCATGAGGTGTTTAAGGAGAGACGCAAGCGGAAGGAGTTTGAAGTATTTGTTGGTGGTTTAGACAAGGATGCTACTGAGGATGATCTTCGGAAAGTATTCAGTCATGCTGGTGAGGTTACCGAAGTCAGGCTAATGATGAACCCTCAGACTAAGAAAAACAAAGGGTTTGCATTCTTGCGTTTTGCAACTGTTGAACAAGCAAAACGAGCCGTGACAGAGCTCAAAAACCCAGTGGTAATATTTTGATGATGTCAAATTTTGGAATATCTAGTAAGTTCACTATACATTAAATATGTTAATTAATGATTGAATTCCAGATCAATGGGAAACAATGTGGTGTTACGCCAAGCCAAGACAGTGACACCCTTTTTCTGGGTAACATTTGCAAGACATGGCCAAAGGAAGCTGTAAGTTTTTAGTGTCACTGTCAAGCATTCAGTTTTCTTCATCAGTACTTATTGAGAGATATCATGTTCCTCACACTTGTGGTTGTTGACTATGGCCCCAGTTGAAAGAGAAATTGAAACACTATGGAGTTGAGAATGTTGAGGATTTGACCCTGGTAGAAGATAGTAACAGCTTGGGAATGAATCGGGGGTTTGCGTTTCTGGAATTTTCTTCTCGGTCAGATGCTATGGATGCTTTTAAGCGTCTTCAGAAGAGAGATGTTTTATTTGGAGTTGATAGACCTGCAAAGGTATCTTTTGCAGATTCCTTCATTGGCCCTGGTGATGAAATCATGGCACAGGTAAATATTTATTTAACTGATATGCTTAAACTTTATATTTCACCTAAGACTAGATCAACTGGATCTAATACTTTGTAAGCTGCAATATATGGTGTCACAACCCAATTTTGGGTCATTCCCCAAAACTACCCAAAAATAACAAAAAATAAAACAAAAGGGGTATAATCGAGCTCTTGAAAAACATCAAAATTTTATTTTGCAATCTTATCTGAGTATGTTATTATGCATAAGATTGCTTACATGTTATTATACATGTTTTGTATTTTTTAGACTTACGAATGGATCAACTAACATTATTGTCCAAGTTCAGGTGAAGACTGTGTTTATTGATGGCCTGCCTGCATCATGGGACGAGGATCGTTTTCGGGTGCTTTTGAAGAAATATGGGAACATAGAAAAGATCGAGCTTGCACGGAATATGCCATCTGCCAGGAGAAGAGATTTTGGTTTTGTTACCTTTGACACTCATGATGCTGCTGTGGCATGTGCTAAAAGCATTAACAATGTAGAGTTGGGTGAAGGAGACAACAAGGTTTGTCATTTATTCAGAGCAAATCATGTTCTTAACCTCTGCATCAATGCTTTTGTATGTTTTGGCCTGGTTGCATATTGCATTTTACAATGATGGTAATTTCACAATTCAGGTTAAAGTTAGGGCCCGCTTATCAAGACCCCTCCAAAGGGGAAAAGGAAAACATGCAAGTCGTGGAGATTACCGATCTGGGCATGGAGCTAATAGAGTTGTCAGGGGTCCATGGCTTCATCCTCTGAAGCATAGCTACTCTACTCGTGCAGTCAGGGGAATTGCAACTCATGCTCCTCCAGTCAATCTAAAGAGGTCTCCAGGATTGAGAGAGAGACGTCCTCCTATGATGTCCATGCCAGCAAGAAGCAGGCCTCTGGTTCCTCATTCTAGGTCCTATGACAGAAGGCCACCTCGTAAGCTTCAATTTCACTATTGTACTAAGTGGCTTCTCTTACCAGTTATGTGAATGCTTCAGCGATACCTTTTGTTTTGCTCTTCTGAAAGCTCCATCTTACCCGAAGAGTAGCTTCAAAAGGGAATATGTTCGCCACAAGGAGCTTCCTCCACCAAGGAGTAGACCTGCTGTAGATTATGGTCCTAGGTCTGCTACAGAGAGACACCCATCCTATAGAGAGGACTACTCTTCCCGTGGTACCAGCTATTCTGATCTTCCCAGAAGTACATCTCGTACATCTGCAAGGAGAGCTTATGCTGATGATGGCTATAATCAAAGGTATGAGAGGCCTCCTCCAAGTTACCGTGAAACGTGTTCTCGTGATTATGATCCTGTTGCTGGATCAAAACGTCCATATTCAGCTATGGTAAGCTTTAATGTTGTTTTAATGCATTGTGATGATGCAATATTTCTATCCTCTACTCCATTTGTTGTCATCAGGTCCAAGTAATAACTAAATGTTGTTTATGTGCTATACAATTCAAGGATGATATTTCTCCCCGTTATGCTGATACCAGTGCTCGCCATTCGAGGCCTCGTTTGGAATACGATCTTAGTTCCAGCACTTCTCAATATGGTGATGCATACGGTGATAGGTTTGTTATAATCCCTTTTTAATTTCATTTTTCGCTGTTGCGATTAATAAACTTTGATTGTTGTGGTAACCTTCCTTTATATTGTGATTGGTAGACTTGGGAGATCTGCTGTAGGATATGGGGGCAGCAGAAGTTCTATTTCCAGTCAGGATTCACATAGGATGTATAGTAGCCGTCAGGGTATGGGTTATGGAGGTGTGTTTTTAGTTGCTGGTAAATTGATATGAATGACATGTTACCATTGAACTTGCAGTATATTTAATAGCCACACTCCAATACAAATTATTCTTAGGTTCTTATGGAGGCAGTGAAGGTGGAATGTACCGATCAAGCTACAGTGGTGATTACATGTCTCGTGGCAGTGATGTATGCACATTAACCTTTCTCAAAATAGATAATTCTGACAATGTCTTTTTTGTAACTCGCATTATTTATTCTGCATTCCAATGACAGGTTGGTGGTAGCTCTTACTCGTCAATGTACTCAAGTCGTAGCATGGGCAGCACTAATTACACGGGTAGTGGTAGCTCAGGATCATACTATTAATGTGAGTAGAACTGCTTCTCTTATGTCATTTTATTTCATAAAGTGTTCAAGGAACTATATAACCATCGTGTCTTAGTGTTTTTCCTGGAGATAATGGTCTCTGAAGATATTGACATGTTATTGATCGCTAAGAGGCGTAATTGGTCAGAAAAGGAGCCTATGGTCACTAGTTATTTCTTTATGGAACAGATTTGAGATGACAAAGAGGCTGCTATAGGATGTGGACTATTGATGCTTGTGCTTATAGTGCTTACAGTTTTGGATGATGTTGCCAAGTGCAATAGGCCTCTATATGTGGTAGAAAAGGTTGAGATTAAAGTTCTGCAGGATGAAAAGTCTGCTTTTGTTCATGTCCATTTTAGATATGCAGACTGGACATTTATAAAGTCTCAAGCTCATGCTGTAAGGAAACTTCACCTCTTTAGGAATGGAAACAAGAATTCTTGGCTATGATACATGTATGAATTTGATCATTTGCTGTTTATAAGTTCTCCACCTCTTGGATATTGAGAGTAATTGCTGCTTCTTCTATTTTAGTGGACAGCCTAAGAGATTGAGGCCTTGTCTAGGCATGGTAAGGAATTTGGACACTTTTCTATGCTAAATTCATGGGATAAGCTTTGAAATAAGTCTTGGAAGGCTTTTAGTTGTGTTTGGACTGTCACAGCCTTATGCAACTCTTAATGGGGCTAAGCAGCAATTAAATGAAGTTCATTGGAAACTAATGCAACATGTTAAGCTAGCATAATCATGTTGCAATTTAAAAAAAAAAAAAGCTGTGGTGCCTTGAGCTAATTGTGGAATTCGTATCGTAACAAATGGCCGCAGTCATTGCCAAATTCATGGTTTGTGATCATGGTCATGTCAGTGCAACCTCTGTATGGTATATTGTTCCTTCAGAAGTTCTGTTAGGATGCAATGGAAAACTAAGTGTGTTATCAAAAAGAGCAAATGGACTTTTTAACTGACATCCATGTTTGACTTGTTGCGTATTGCATTTCAGAGTGATGGGCTAACACCTTTCAAGAAAAAAAACTGGGTTTTGTGTTCTTGCATTTAATTTTGCTTTTCAGCTGGGATATGTTACGCGGAGCATGTTTGACAAACAAGTGGTTTGTTAAGCTTTTTCTGTCACCAGCAATATAATCATAGAGCTGCTTTAACTAACGGACAGTTCTTATTTTATTTTCATCATGTCATATGCTTGATAAAAAAATCACCTGCTGTTGGGACCTTCTGGCTTATTGAATGTTAACAAAGTCGTGGCACCAATTGCCTGATTTGGTGGTGAAAGCAGGAAATTTGATTCACGAGTGTTTGGTGCTTTCCGTGGGACTGTTATGGTTGCTAGTGGATCACTGAATCTTATTTTTCAAAAACTAGTAAGGTTCTACAATGTTTGGTTGGAATTTCCTGTGATTTTAGTCAATGTTCTGATTACAATGCTGGATAATGGATTGGTAGTAAAAAGCTGGGAAGGGTAGCTGTTCTGGCAGGTTAAAGTGGAATTCATGTTGATTATTAGTAAAGGTTTCCTGGACAGATTCAAGTGTTCATCACCCGTGAGAATACATACATTTTACTCTTTTACAAAGCTGCCCAAACACTGAACTAAAAGAATTCCAACGAGCATGAAAAAACGAGATTTACTTGACTCTATTAAGGATATTTCTGTCTTGCCATTTTGAGGTCTTCTGTGTCATTTCCATATTGTGATATTCTAATGCGGTGGCTCGAAGATAAGTGTTATATGTATGCACAGTGCAAGACCTCTCGTCTGGATACAAGAAATTCCAGAAGGAATTTAGATTCCTATAGCGAGGCAAAACTATATGTGGCCTTTTTGAGGAGCATGGTATTTTTCTTAGGAGATTACTTGTTTTGCAGAGCTAAGTGGCGGGGTTTGACTTTTGTAATTGGGGTCCTGTCTGGGCTATGCTGTTTTTATTTGAAGCGAAATTGAGCTAAGACCTTTTCCTTTTACAATAACTGCAAACAGGAACCATGTTTCTATCCTCTGATGAATCAAAATATAAACTTTTTAACAAGCAGGCATAGGTTTTTGGATTCCAATGTAAATTGAATAATTCAATTCCAATTGTGCTGTTAGCAATGCGCCATTCCAATCATTGTTTGATGCTTTTATTGTTTCTCTTTCTTGTCGGATAAAACCTGAGGAATGTGTTATAGAGAATGAATGGTTGCAGCAACCTTTCAAACCTTTTTTTTTGTCGTTGTAATGATAGTTTGCATCAAGTGATTGCCTTGCTTGTATTGATCTCAAAAAGGGAAATGATGGGTCGAAACATATTTGGTGGCTTGTGCCGCCGAACATCTTGGTTTGGATTGAAAGTGGGCATGCCAGCTGACAGAATATTAGCTTTTGGTCGAATTCAGGTTTCCGTAGTTTAACTCCAGAAAAAGTACAGAAGAAAACGAAAAAGAGGCTCGATATTACTCCTCGTACTTTACAGGAGGCCAACCATCCAACCTCCGTCGTCCCCTTTGGTGATTATGTTTCGCGACAATAACGATTCTTTGCATGTGAATGATTTTAAGTAAAAATCAAATGGATGACAAGACAATGATGGTTTTGTTTAATTAAATCTCTAATTACTATGAATTAATTAAATTGATTTTTGTTTTGAAAAGCTAAAAATTAACTTAGAGACATAACATTTTCTTAGGACCTTAAGTTCGTATATGCACGCATGAATCAAAGCAATTTTGAAGAATCGAATTAGAAAAAGAAATTGGGGTCAGACTTCAGAGTATACAAAAATAAGAGACTAAAAAATAGTAAATTTTCGATTGGACAGTGCTTCTCCTCCTAGTCTACCATGTAAAACTAAGCACTGTTAGTTTTTATAATGGACAAATTAAAAATAAAAATAAACGAAAATTGAAGGTGCTTGGATTTGGGATTTTTAAGAAACTATTTTTATTATATTTATTTTACCAAAAATATTTTCTATTATTTTTCATTTTGTATTGTGTCAAATTGAAATAAATAATTAATTAATTGTTAATATATTTTGGATTACATTAAGATATTCAAGAACTTGAGATTTAAAATTAAAATTTATAGTGTATTGAAACTGCAAACTGGAAGTTTTTAGAGATTTTCTTGCCATAAAAGCATATGAATAATCGTACACGGTGAATTTCTGGCCAGGAAGGCAAGTACTTGTCTTGTAAATCCTTCTGACAATCTCACGACATTGGCAACCAAAGAAAAAGAGCTCCCGCTTTCACTCTCAATCAATCAAGAAACTAAACAAGAATCAAAATTTTACCACATAGATCCAAATGGGTCGAAAGCAAACCGATCCAGAACTCGGTCGCTATGGACTTCTGGTTCTTTTCGTTATGGTACAATCTCCTGTTGCATTGTCTACCTTTGTTTCTCTGCATCGCTTAGACCACCGAAAAGCAACTGGGTTTTGGTTTCAAAAGTTAGTGATGGTTTGAAGAGCGAAGATGCAGATGGAGATTGCTGTAGAGGGATTGAGCATTTGGAGCTATGGGGTGATGCTGTCAAATGGGGTTCTAAAGCTTGTTGCTTGGCTTGTAAAGGAATGTGTAGCGGTGGCACCGGGCCTTGCTTGTGTGATTCTTGGGTGTTTTGTGGAGATTAACAGGCTGAATTTTCTTTTTGCTGAATTTTGAACCAAGTATTAGCTTCGGTCCAGCCTTATTTTGATGCTATGTGCAACTGTTACCTGGTTGTGCTCCATATTCTATTTCATACATTCTTGATCTGATGATTTCGCACCACTGTTTGGGCTGCCACTTTTACCGTGCAGAAAGCCGGGGAAAGTCTTGGGATTCAGAAGAAATGGCAATTGAGGAAGCTACATGTATGATTTGGGATTTCCTTGATTGGTAACACCACCTTCAGAAAAGATGCTTGGAAAAGGACTGATCTTGACGCCAATTGCTTTTGAGTGCTGTTCTCACACAATAACCCAGCATATAACATAAAATGCAAAACTTTCTTCTTCTTCCAGATGTTGAATTTTTGACTAAACCTTTTCACTTGAGCTGTGCAGGCTCGTTATGGCCCCTCGTTTGCATAAATTCAAGGAACTCTTGGAGCCTATGGGACAGTATTTAAGGATATTCCAACAGAGGCTTGCCCTCCAATTAGAATAGGTTCGGTGGCAGGGGTCGAATCTGGCCCAGAATTCTTCATCAGCCAAGCTAACCACGATGGGTGGAATAAGGCATAAAAGGTGTTCGGTTTCGTTCTTCCTGAAGATATGGGAATTGTAGAGAGAATTGCTCAGCCTCCAACCAAACCAGAGGTGCGGGGTAATGTTAATGCTGCTGTCTTGGAAAATCCTGTTCGGTTACATGTCCGAAGAATCAACAGAAGCGCCGGAAACCAAAACCTTAATACAAACAGAGACAGCAGCTCAAGTGGGTCTTAAATCTTAGGTGCTTATTGTCAGCTCACTAACAGGGTGATTTGAACCCAAATTTTTGTTAGCTCCCATTTGTAGTGAATCTATGAATTATATAGAATATACCCCGTACATTTTGTAGATTACAAAAAAAGAAGAGAACAAGAGAAATTAAGGGTAATAAATCATTGATTATCTATATTCAACAATGCTGCAAAACAATGTTTGTCTGTCATCCCCGTTTTGAAACTCAAGCCAGAGAGAGATGGAGAATGCAGCAAAAAAGAAGAGAAATATGCACACACCCTTTCTTCCGGGATAGACTGTCACCGTCCAATTCAAACTCGGGATTACCCTATTGATATATCACTGGAATAATTCTCAACTCACGGTTCTGACGCGAGAGCTCAAAGTATATAACATCAAGTATGGCGTTGATGCGACCAAGCCGAGCCCATGAATATACGTGATATTTTATATTTACAAGGAGTTGATTTTAAGGAGGATCCGTGGCGCAATGGTAGCGCGTCTGACTCCAGATCAGAAGGTTGCGTGTTCGATTCACGTCGGGTTCAAATCCCCAAGGATGGTCCTCTCCTTTTAAATTTTTCAATATTTATTTTACTATTTTTATTTATTTATTTATTATTTTTATTGTAAATTGTGCTGTCTATTGTACAATTCCAAAGAGTTTAACATTTGCAATTCACGACATTTAAAATTCTTTTATTTTTCTACATATTTTGTATTCTGTGTTATTTTCTCAAATTCTTTGTTTACCATGTTGAAGTCCAAAAACTCGTAGTAGTATTATCCATTTCTGGCTAAATTATGGGTACCTACGTAATGCCCTTTCCCCTTTCTTTTAGTAGTATTTAGCAAGGGCAAGCATTTACACTTAGTTTTTGATGAGGAAAAACCAGACACACATATAAAAAAATGTTCACTTGCAGAATGTGAATAGTTAAGATACTCGTAAACTAGCCCAAACAACCGGTCATAAATATAAATAAATAAATAGAAGACGTGAACTTATCCAAACAAAAGTTAAAAGGGGATGTGCTGTTATAATAGTGAATTTTAGGGTTTGAATCTTTTGAAGATGATTTTCTTTTTTTATTCTTGTTAAGTAATTTCATTTTAGCTCTATTGAACCAGTTTTCAGAAGCCAAACCAAGACTGGACCAAACTTCTTTTTTTGGTTTTCTAAGTAGTTTTTATTTTCCAATCTTTATTATTATTATTATTTTCTTGGTTTACTTAGTTTTTTCTCTCACCCCTATTATTTAGAATAGCAAGTCGTCGCTTACAAATTGCTCTCTGCTATCCAACTTAAGAAAAAAAATGAGACCGCCCCTTTTCCACTAGAACGCGAAGCAGTCGTGCTGGTTATGATAGATTCATTTCGCAGAGTCGAAATTAGCCCCTTAATTTCTTGGCAGGCTAACAGGATGCATCCATTTCGTGAAGATGGCAGCAGCAGGTAAAGGCTATTTGGTCCAAACCCATGAGAGTACTTGCTAAGAATCGAAGGACAGAAAATCATTATATTACAGTAATGAAAACGAAAAGTTGAAGCAGTTGGTGGAATTATGAGCGAAATGTCACGGCAAGAAAAGTTTCAAGATTTGATACCATTAACAGGTAAAGATGATTATCTGAGAAATTTTGACAGACATAGGCTTCAAAG
The DNA here is from genome assembly GCA_032356905.1 of Salix exigua. NCBI lineage: Eukaryota > Viridiplantae > Streptophyta > Magnoliopsida > Malpighiales > Salicaceae > Salix > Salix exigua. The sequence goes on from CM063601.1 coordinate 2,858,762, forward strand.
AAAAAACAATCCCCTGTTTTGCCACCCTCTTTATCCATGCAAACTAGTCCTGGGAAATCTTTGCAAGTTCCATTTATCAGCTAGAAGGTGCATGAACACAAGGCCTCGACACAAGACAGAGATCTCTTCTAAAGGAGAGCTTAGAATGGAAACTGTCCCAAAAACTAATCATACAAACAAAAGAAGTCATCTCATAAGTGACCACGTTGTTTTGTTATGTTTCCCCTTTATTATTATCTCCCTTGTTACAAGAAGAAAATACTAACAAATGTCCCGAATTTTTATTCCTTATCTGGTAAATCATTGTTCTTGGCACATTAGAATATCAATCAATCAGAAAACAAAATCTAGCATCAGAGGCTAAAAGAGTCTTTACCATCCAATTCACAAGCAAAACAGGGGATTAGAAGAATCATGAAGCTGCTACATTCATGTTCCTTATAAACCACAAAAACACTAAGTTAACACTAGAAAAGTAATTGTACTCAAGCATCTAATCTAAAATACTGAAGCTACATTCATCAAAAAGTAAATTGTAAACACTAACAAAGTTTCACATCCTCCTAACTTACTCTCAAGAAATAATCACAAAACAAGCAGCGTAACACTGGTCTAGACATGAAATTAATTTGATCACCTCCATATTTTCATCCAAAGATGTATCAAATCTGACCCGAACCATTCAATCTCTTGCCAACAAGGGTCAAATCTCTAGCAACGAAAACAAAAGACAGCAAACTCACCCAACTATGACTCAGGTGAGGGCATTCTCTTTGGCCTTTTCTTCTTCTCCGATAATGCTTTAGCAAAAGCCTCCACAATTCTCTGCTGTGACTCAATAATCATCTCCGTCCTCTTCATCTCCATTTCCATCCTCATCGTCTCCATCTCTCTAGCCATTTCCATCTTCATCTGCTCCATTCTAACAAACCCATCTCCCAATACCTTAATTGCAGCAACCAAATCCTCCATCGGCTCCCGCTCTCTTTTCTTCCCCATTTCCTCACCCCCCCTCATAACCCTACTACTACTCCCCACCCCACCATAATTAGGCTTCTGGTTCGGGTTTGGGCTCGCATTAACACCCATGCCAGGACTCCCGCCATACTTCTGCTCTGCTTTCGCATAAAATTTCGGTCCTGGCTGAGCTATACTAACTCCAGTTGGTATTCTAATTCGAAACCCACCAGCATTACCCGAACCCATACCAGAACTTCCACCACTCAATCCATTATTACCACTACCAGTTCCTGGATTCCCAATCCCATTTCGATAAAGCTTTTGAATACTTCGAGTATTCATAACATTACCAGGAGTCCTATAATTTTCTAAATAAGATCCATGAATATCACCATCATCCTCATTATCATCGTCATTATCATCACCTTCGCTCTCTGAATTATAATCAGCCTTAGCTTGTGGCCCTTTTTCCATCCCATCCATTCTCTTAAAATGGACCCAAGACGATGAAAACCTTGAGACCGGCATGGATCGGGCCCTCTGGATCTCGGTTCGGTACCGTTTCCGGAGTTTTTCCATCTTGTGGCGGCACTGCACAGCGGTTTTTGGCGGTGACGCAGCTGGACAGCGGCGAGATACAGCATCAGCTACTTCTTGCCAGTGATTTGCTTTGAGATTACCGCGGCGGAGCGTGTACCATTTGTCACGGTAAGCGTCGATTAGGGCCACAGTTTCATCTGGGGTCCAGCATGGTGGTGGTAGACGCCGAGGGTTTGTGGATGGTTGCGTTGACGGAGCGGGGAGCGCTTGTAGGGCGGTGGCTTGAAGGGGGTTAGATCTTGTGAGGGTGAGGGCGATCCGGTGTTGGGTGGTGTGGACATGGGTGCTGGTGAAGGTTGATATAAGGGGAATCCGTGCACGTTAGCAAATGAGGGATTTTGATGGTGGAGATCTGCGATGGAGAGGACGAGAGCAAAAGGGGAAGCGGGACTTCTTGAGGTTGCTGTGGCGGCGGCGGAAGACTAGGGAGAGAAGGGTGCTGGCGCACGTTAGCGAAGTAGAGATCTCGGGGTAGGAGGAGTCAATAGAAACTCGCGGATGTGATGGTGGTGGTCGTGAAGAACAAGAAAGAGAGGAAAGGCGGCGGGCGTGAAGGGGGATAATGGATGTGGAAGAGGGAGGATAAGAGAGGAAAGGTAAAGTGGGCGTGGTTGTGGATGTGGTGGTGGAAGGGGCAAAGTGGGGATTGGTGGCATATTGAATAAGGTATGGAGGGTGGGTGCGGGGTGGGAGGGGTGTGCGGACGAGGCCACCGCTTAGGTGTGTGAGTGGGGGCGGGAAGGGAGGGCTAACGTGCGCCGTAGGATGTGGGTTGTGCACACCCTTATCTAGGGACAAAAGAAAGGTCCACTTTCTGACTTTGGCCATGTGATGGTGGCTGCGATGATCACGATGATCATGGTTGGTTGTGATCATATCATCATCTGATTGGGGAATAGTCGCAAGTGGTAACCCACCGTCAGGGTGGTGGGTGGTTCAATGACTTTGTTAGGAGGTGATTTGGCTGGCATTATTATCCTCGAGCACTATTTTTTTTTTTTTGTGGATGGTGGTGCTTGCTTGGTTTGAACGAAGAAATAAGTGCGTGCGCGCGTGTGGTGGTAGGCGGGGGAGAGGATATTGAGATATATGTAGAGAGAGATAAATACGGAGGTTATGGCCATTTTCCTCTTCGGGGTTTCCATAACAGAAGAATATCGGGATTTTATTTCGAATTACCTGATCCCTGGCACATATCTTTCGGCTTTCTCGCATTGGGACCCATCTAACTTTCCAACTGGGCTTGGAATTTGGGCTGAAATTTTATTGACTCAATTCTTACCTTGTTTTATGGGCCCAGTAGGCTAGACTATCTGTCCAAGTGGGCATAGCCATTAGAAAGTATTCGAGATTGGTAATTTCTGTTTTTAAATATATTTTTATATTTTTAAAGTGCCAGCATTAAAAATAATTAAAAGCAGTTTGATATCTCTGCCGGAGGTAGAGTCTAAATTCATCTTTTTTCAGAATAAGGTGGTTAATTATATTTTAAAAGTATTTTTAAAACGTTTTTACTTTAGACTAATTTATTTTTAGTATTTTTAAACTATTTTACTGAACTAGAGCAATTATTCATTACACACCCTGATGGTAATTATAAGGAAAGACGCTACCAGGGACGAAAACAAGAAGGCGCGGGGGCATGAGGTTTGGCAAGCTGGCTTAACTAATCGATTAGTTAAAAAATCAACCTCTTGTTAAATATTACAGTTAGAATATAAACTGTTAAACTTTCAGTAAGTATTTTAATCTTCAATGTATTTCATTCAAGGTTACAGTGCATGTATTTATAGTAATAAAAACACTAAAAACTAAAAAACACACAAAACTCACCTAACACTAAATTACAAAAACAGTTATGCTAATTTAAAAAGCTTAAAAGTTTATATTATAACTATAATATTTAACAATGAAGAGAACGAAAATATTTTCAAATTTGAGAAAAATGATAATAATTCTACACGGATTGGACAGAAATCAAACCGATAGTAGATCACCATCGGGATATTTTATATTCGTGGAAGGCAACTTTGTCAATTGGAAAAGTAAGAAGCGTAAAGTAGTCGCAAGGTCAAGTGCGTACGGAATACCGGAGTATGGCTCATGGTGTATGTGAATTGTTATGGATTAAACACGTACTACAAGACCTGGGAATTGAGCATGGGACATCTATGGGTCTACAATGTGATAATAAGTCAGCTATCGAGATTGCACATAATCCTGTTCAACATGATCATATCAAACATGTCAAAGTCGATCAACATTTTATTAAAGAGAACCTTGATAGGAAAATTATACAATTTCGCTTGTAAGGCTCGGAAGATCAATTGACGGATATACTCACAAAGGCGGTTTCGGAAAGACATTTCATTGAGCAATTAACAAGTTGGGCTTGATAAACATACACGCTCCAACTTGAGGGGAGTGTTAAATATTACAGTTAGAATATAAACCGATAGGCTTTGTAAATTAGCATAACTGCTTTTGTAATTCGATGTTAAGCGAGTTTTGTGTGTTTTTAGTTTTTAGTGTATTTATTACTATAAATACATGCACTTGTGACCTTGAATGAAATATATTTGAAGATTAAAATACTTACTTGAAAGTTTAACACCTCTTCTCGATCTTTTTTTTAATAAATTCAAAGTATATTAAAAGAAAACAAGATACAAAGAAACGCTGACTAAGATGAGCCAACCAAGGAGGGAAACAGACTTCCCGGAAACAAATCCTTAACGGTTGGGAGCTAAGCCTTGAGGCCTTAGGAGAGGCGCCATGGAGACCGACCAAAACAGGGCCAAAAAAGCAGCCGGACCCAAAAAGCAGAAGAAAAATACATTCAAAGGCCAAGAAAGACCACTCAAAAGACCTACTAAATGGCCCAACTGAAAAACAAATAGCTAGGAATAGCTATGACCAACAATATCCAGAAAAAACCGCCCCATCCAGAAAAAACCAGGCAGCCTGCCTAGAAACGAAAACCAACTGGTAGAGAGGCCAAGCAAAACGCCTCACACGTCCATGAGGCCCCAACATCTCTGAACTTGGCCCCGGCCAATTCTGATGATTTGGGGAGTTGATCAACTGACCTCTTCTCGATCTTTATTTCGTTTTTAATTAAATATTCTAGAGGTTATCGGTATGAGCACTCCTATCGTAAGGAGTCGAAGGGATGGGCTCGTCTAGAGGAGGAGAGTTTGGTGAATGGTGGTTGAACCGGTGCTTCTACCCTGAGTGGCTGTCTTTCCCATCTGCCAACCGTCCGGCGATCTGATAATGAAATTATTATATACACAAAATCTTTATGCGTGCTCTGTATATGTGCCTTGTGCGAGAAATGCATTTGAAGGATTAAAGTTAGTTTCCTCCAATATCTGGTCCCTTTTTTATTATTATTATAACAAGACAAACATGCTGATAAACCCAACCCAGATATGGCACAGCGACCTAGTAGCTGTATCAGAAACTATTAAACATTAATGTCTCAAGTTGAATTATTCTTCAAGGGAATAATAAATTAAGAAACAAAACGAGTAACCAAGTGATGGACATGAAATTCCTCGTCGGACTTGTCCTGTTTTCGCTCAAGGCTAGACATGAGTGGGACGCCTGTGATCCGAGAAGACTGACGTTACGCGCTGATCATCAAAATGTGACGACAAACAAAATCAAAATGTATGATACTCAGAGCTTCATGCTAGAGCAACCATCTATCTCAAGGAATAAAAAACAAAGATGGCTTCATGCTCTTGTCCTGGTGTGGCTACCCGCCAGATACCCGGCATTGATAATCAAGATCCACATCTGTTTTATATAATTTTAAATTCATTGACTTGGTTAACGTTGACCATTCAATAAATTATTTAGCTGGGAAATTCTTACATTATATATATTTCGATTGTAAGATCAGATTTTAAAGGTGTAACTTCTTGGGATCAAGAGTGCTGGTATCTCCTGCATATTTTTGCCCGAGTGAAAATGTCTCGGCCTAGTAAAAGAAGTGATATTTGGTTCAAGAAATTTCGGTATGATAAAAGCAGAGACTCGCCACGCAAAGCTAGAACTGTTTTGCTGGTAGTCGTGGCCTTGATTGCAGCAGCGACTTTCCAGGCTGGGGTGAACCCTCCTGGAGGGGTCTGGCAAGATGGAGAACATGCAAGGAGAGCAATCTATGCATCTCATAAGCGTGCTTTCTATGTTTTCTTGATAACAAACACTTTGAAATATTGGCTGCTTCAGGTTGGATGATGATAACCTATGCATCTGCAGTTTTTGCTGTTATTCCTCATGAAACTGTGCGTTTTCGCTATCTGTTGATCCCAGCTTTAGTGCCTTTTTTGATAAGGTGTTTGGGTTATTTCTTCAAGATGGGCAAATAGAAAGTCAGGAAGAAGGAGAAGAACACGATGGGCAAGCAGGTGATCAACAAGTGGAGGTTAAGCCCGTGCGAATGCTGCATTTTAATCTCTGCTTCCATTGTAACTCCTCCGGCTCTAGCAGCCTTGCTCTTTTCAGCTCTTGTGGTCTTTTATTAAAATATATAACTAGCCATGTATTATCCCATGTTGTTGTGATTAAATAAATCCTTTTATTTAGTATTTTAATTAAATGTAGAGAGTGATTTTTAAATTACTCACTTTAAAGTTATTATTATTAATTAAATTCCCTCTCCTGATATTTAATAATTATTTCTCTGTGTTTTGTTAACATCAATTCAAGCTAAAATAATAGAGGAAATCAAATATTCATCACGGATCTAAAGCTCATTTATAATCCAAATCCCAATGATCCATTCTTGTTTTGCATCTACTTTTTATATTTTTTTACCCATATTAGTATTTGATTGAAAACAAATCCGCCTAAACACCTTATTATATAAAATAAAAATATAGAGTATTTATTTAAATAAAATAAAAGATTATATACTCAATTATAAAATTCATATATAAGTTTCAGGCACTCAAAGTCATTTTATTCCAGAAGAAGAAGAGACAATACTTTTAAAGGTCGCTATTCCTCCAGGGATGGGCTAAGGTCCTAATAAATATTTCTTCCGGGCTATTTTTAAAGAAAACAAATAGTTTACACTTGTTAGATTGTTTGCAGTACATTGGATCCAAGTAAATAATTTTTATAATTATTGATATTTAAGAAATTAATAGATTTTAATAGTTAAAAAAAAATTTATACATGCGATGTTTGATATAATAAAACACATCTTATTACAACAACAATAAAATCGAAGTGCTAACATCTAAAATTATCATTATCATTATCATTACTCCTTAAACAATAAAAATTATTAAATTACCCCAAGAAAAAAAAAACTCAAAAACATTAACAAAAGAGGAAACAAAAAAAAAATTGTTGTTGTTGTGGTTGTGTTAATAATGGAAAAACAAAATTAAATCAAAGAATAAAAAAAAAAGACTAGAAACTTTAATAAAAAAGCAAACAAAAGATAAAATAAATGATAAAAAAACAAAAATTAAAAAAATATCAATTTTCAACTTATCATAAACACATGAGTGGGACGGCTGTGATCCGAGAAGACTGACGTTACGTGCTGATCATCAAAATGTTACGACAAACAAAATCAAAATGTATAATACTGAGAGCTTGAAGGGAGATGTAGAGAAGATGGTCTTGATTATCAAACATGGTTAAAAAGTTGGTTTGAGTTGTGTAGATTAGAGGCAAATATCCTATTTTATTGCCCGTAACGAATAGCAGCTTGTTTGAAACTTGTAGATTAAATTTAATATATGTATTAAAATAAATTTTATATATGTAACAATATTTTTAACAAAATTTATATTAAAATGATATAAAAATACCAAAATTTTTAACTAAAAATAAAATTATTTTAATTTTTATCAAAATCATTTTTAAATGGTCCCGAACAGCAGCAATTATACCCTATCACATAGCTGTATCAGCTAACAAATTTCTCGGAAGCTAGAGCAACCATCTCTATCTCAAGGAATAAAAATCAAAGATGGCTTCATGCTCACTCACTACTTTTCTTTTCTTTTTCTATTTTCTCCCCCCTTCCTTTTCAGCTGGGCGCAAATAAACCCATGCCCATCTGCAAAACAACAACTCGATTCATTTAAACTTTTGTCCGAATTTGTACCTCTGTTGTCCTGGTGTGGCTACTTGCATACCCAGATACATGGCATTGATAATCACGATCCACATCTGTTTTATATAATTTTAAATTCATTGACTTGGGTAACGTTGACCATTCAATAGATTATTTAGATGGGAAGTTCTTGCATTACATATATTTAAATTGTAAGATCAGATTTTAAAGGTGTAACTTCTTGGGAGCTAGCGTGCTGGTATCTCCTGTATATCTTTGCCCGCGAGTAAAAATGTCTCAGCCTAATCAAACCAATACTAAAAAGAGTGTTAGTTGGTTCAAGAAGTTTCAGTATGACAAAAACAGAGACACGCCGAGCGATACTAGAAATGTTTTGCTAATAGTTGTGGCCTTGATTGCAGCAGTGACTTTCCAGGCTGGGGTGAACCCTCCTGGAGGGGTCTGGCAAGAAGGAGATCGTCCAGGAAGAGCAATCTATGCATCTCAAAAGCATGCTTTCTATGTTTTCTTGATATCAAACACTTTGGCTCTCTCCTCTTGTATACTTGTCATCACATCTCTCACTTACAGGTTCCCTTTCCATTTTGAAATCTGGGTTGCTACAGCTTCGATGATGATGACCTACGCATCTGCAATTTTTGCTGTTACTCCAAATGAAACTGTGCGTTTTCGCTATCTTTTGATCACAGCTTCAGGGCCTTTTGTGGTGAGGTTTTTGTTTTATATCTTCAAAAAATGCCGTGTGGGTAAGAATGAGAGTCAAACATGAAGTCAGGAAGGAGAAAAAATGATGGGTAAGCAGGTCATCAAGTATAGATCTTTTACATTCTGTAGGTTAAGCCCATGCTAATGTTGGCTCTTTTATTCCAGCTTCCATTGTAACTCCTCCAGTTGTAGCAAACTTGCTTTTTCTGTCAGCTCTTGTGGTCTTTTATTAAAATATATAACTAGCTAGGTATGAACTCGAGTTGCTGTGATTAAATAAATCCTTTTATTTAGTATTTTAATTATATACGTAGAGTGATTTTTAAATTGTTTACTTTAAATTAGTATATTACTGAACACTTTAATCTTTATTATTGTTAATTAAAGAGCCTCTCCTGTTATTTAATAATAATTTCTCTGTGTTGTTAGGGTTTTGTTAACATCATTTCAAGCTAAACTAATAGAGGAAATCAGATATTCATTACGGATCTAAAGTTCATTTATAAACCAAATCCCAGTGATTAATTCTTGTTTTTCATCTACTTTTTATATTTTTTACCCATATTAGTATTTGATTGAAAACAAATCCGCCTTAACACTTTACTATATAAAATAAAAAATAGAGTATTTATTTAAATAAAATCAAAGATTATATACTCAATTATAAGGTTCATATATAAGTTTTAGGCACTTAATATAATTTTATTCCAGAATAAGAAGAGACAGTACTTTAGAAGGTCTTTATTCCTGATGGGCTAAGCTCCTAATGTATATTTCTTCCGGTCTATTTTAAAAGAAAACAAATAGTTTACGGGGAGTTAGATTGAATACACTATATTATGAGCTGAACAAATAATTTTTATAATCGTGTATATTGAAGTAATTAATATATTTTGCTAGTTTAAAAATAAAATATATCATCTATACATACAAGTTTTGATATAATAAAACACATCAACACTCTTTATTATAACAACAACAACAACAATATCATCAAAGCTTTAATATCTAAAATTATCATTATTATTACTACTAAAACAATAAAAATTATTAAATTACACCAAGAAAAAAAATTCAAAAACATTAACAAAAGAAGAAGCAAGAAAGAAAACTAAAATTGTTATTATTATTATTATTATTAAACAAAATTAAATCAAAAACTAAAAACTTTAACAAAAGAGCAAACAAAAAGATAAAATAAATGATAAAACAAACAAAAATATTAGCTGAAAAAATTCATTTGACTTGAAAATAATATAAAAAACTAAAAGAAAGATCAAACAGAAAAAAATGTAGATTTTCAATTGATTATAAACACAAACTAAAATTTAAGAACTAAATTTTTCAAAAAACAATATTACCTCAACAAAAGAGAAAATAATAAAAATTAGAGATCAAAGCTAAAAGCATATATATGGGAAAAAATATAGATTATTTCAGAAATATAAAAAAAATAAAGAAATTAAAAGTATAAGGGCTGATACGAGAACCAAATATATTATCAATTTCAATCAAAAGATAAAATTGAAAACATCAACACTTTTGTACCGAAAATATTAAGGGATTGAAAATCAAACCCAAAATAAATAAAATAAATACTGAAATGAAAATACAAAATATATTCAATTTCAATCGAATGACACAATTTAAACAGATTAAATCCTATATAATAGAAATCAAGACCATAGAAAACAATCAAAAAAGCAAGGATTGAACTAAAAACCTCATAAACATAGGGGTCTGACATTTAATTTAGCATGGAAAAGAGAGAAAAGGGCCAAAAAAAAGTTTAATCGACCACCGTTACGACTTTGTTCATCTTGTGTGGCTACATGCGATACCATGAAGAAGAGTACATGGCAGCACATCGGGTGAGATGCCGATGCACCCCCATGTATTCGGGTAAAATGCCGAATGAACATTTTTTATCATCGGGTGACGCCACACGCGCCGTTCCAAACGAGCGTGAGGTTGAATATTATCTTTAGAAAAGAATAAAAAAAATAGTAAATTACTGAAACACATCTATAACCAACTCTTCTATTTAGTTTTATTGGAGGTAAAAAAATGGTAAAAAAAGTATTTCGACATTTAAAAAAAATGTGAAATTTCTGAAACACCGTCACAAAAAAATCTTGATTTTTGGCTTATTGGAGGATAAAAGAGTTATTTTATTGTGCAATAGAATGTGAAATTACCGCGATACTCTCTCTGACAACTCTTGTTTTTTTGTCTTATTTGAGGATAAAATGATTATTTTACTGTGCAAATAAATATATAGAATCAAAACAATCCGTGACCCACCTGAAACCAAACCGACCCAAAAACTAAACTGACCTAAAACTACTATTATAATCTACCACCGTGAATGTATGATATCTTTTAATATATAGTATAATAATGACCCACGATTGAAAGCCTAGGAAGACAAACGCCTATTATCAATTTTGCAGGCCCATTATCGATTTTCGCCACCCACACAATTCTTTTTGATTTCTTGAGCGCCGATCATATACATGCTTGAGCTAAATTAGTTGATTGTGCAATTTGGGCTTTGATGTAGAGTGGCCGCTCAGCTTTGGTTTTCTAGTCCATTAAGGGATCCAGAGCCTCTTTTATGGGGCAAACATAAAAATATGTTTAACACTATGTTTCAAAAATATTTTTAAAAAAATTTAAAACAAATTATTTATATTTTTTATTTTAAATAATTTTTGGTGTTTTTATATCATTATTATGTGTTGTTATCAAAAATATTTTTTAAAAAATAAAAAAATATTATTTTGATATATTTATGAGCGAAAAACAATTTCAAAATCAATTTCAACCAAACTCTCAAACAGATAATAAAATTAAATACTGAATTTTAGTTGAAAATAGAAAAAAAATATTATTAATGCCTGTAATTGTTTTTTGCGTTAATAATTATTTTCTTAATTTGACTCTCATTGACTATTTGAGAGTGTAATTGAGTTTGTTTTTGAAAGTGTTTTATATTAAAAAATATTAAAAAAATATTATTTAATTATTTAAAATCATTTTTAATATAATTACATGAAAAATGATATAAAAATAATATTTTTATATTTCATTTAAAATAAAAAAAATATAAATAAAAAATTTCAAATTTAATAAAAAATAATTTTAAAACAAAATAATAAACAATACCGAACCGCAAACATTTATAACCTAGCACATAGCTGAATAAGCTAACAAATTTCTTGGAAGCTACAACAACCATCTCAAGGAATAAAAAAACAAAGATGGCTTCATGCTCACTCACCCTATGGACAAAATTATTTATAAAAATAAAGTTAATAATAGTAAATTTTTGAATAATATAAACATAATATTTTTTTATATTTTAACTCAAATAAAAAAAAATCATTTAAAAATACCATATCTGTCTTAATTATTTATTAATAATAATTAACTACTAGTACAACTAAAAATATTATTTTTTGTATAAAAATATATTAAATTTTTTTTTTTTTTTTTTAATTAATATATAAAAATAGCTCTTCAACTTGAAAATATTATTTTTATTTTTCAATATAAAAATAAAAAGTAAAAGTAAAAGTAAAAATTAAAATTAAAATTAAAATTAAAATTAAAATTAAAATTAAAAGTTAAATTTTTTATGTTTTACATTTAGCCTTTTTTAGCTCTCCCTTGAAGTAGTTGGTGTAAGAAATAACTGCAGGTCTCGATTCCCAGGCCCATCTGCAAAACAATAACTCAATTCATATTAAGTTATACTTTTGAAAAAATTTAAAACAAATTATTTATATTTTTATTTTAAATAATTTTTGGTGTTTTTATATCATTCTTATGTGTTGATATCAAAAATAATTTTTAAAAATAAAAAATATTATTTTGATATATTTATGAGCGAAAAACAATTTCAAAATCAATTTCAACCAAACTCTCAAACAGATAATAAAATTAAATACTGAATTTTAGTTGAAAATAGAAAAAAAATATTATTAATGCCTGTAATTGTTTTTTGCGTTAATAATTATTTTCTTAATTTGACTCTCATTGACTATTTGAGAGTGTAATTGAGTTTGTTTTTGAAAGTGTTTTATATTAAAAAATATTAAAAAAATATTATTTAATTATTTAAAATCATTTTTAATATAATTACATGAAAAATGATATAAAAATAATATTTTTATATTTCATTTAAAATAAAAAAAATATAAATAAAAAATTTCAAATTTAATAAAAAATAATTTTAAAACAAAATAATAAACAATACCGAACCGCAAACATTTATAACCTAGCACATGGCTGTATCAGGCTATCAGCTAACAAATTTCTTGGAAGCTACAGCAACCATCTCAAGGAAGAAAAACAAAGATGGCTTCATGCTCACTCATCCTATGGACAAAATTATTTATAAAAATAAAGTTTTGAATAATATAAACACAATATTTTTTTATATTTTAACTCAAATAGAAAATAAATCATTTAAAAATACCATATCTGTCTTAATTATTTATTAATAATAATTAACTACTAGTACAATTAAAATTATTATTTTTTGTATAAAAATATATTAAATTTTTTTTTTTTTTTTTAATTAATATATAAAAATAGCTCTTCAACTTGAAAATATTATTTTTATTTTTCAAAATAAATAAAAATAAAAATAAAAATAAAAATAAATTTTTTTATGTTTTACATTTAGCGTTTTTTAGCTCTCCTTGAAGTAGTAGATGTAAGAAATAACTGCAGGTCTCGATTCCCAAGGCCCATCTGCAAAACAATAACTCAATTCATATGAAGTTATTAACGTTGTCCGAATTTGTTCCTTTCCTGTCCTGTGGGGCTATTTGTATGCCCAGATACCCGACATTGATCACACCTGTTTTATATAATTTTAAATTCATTGACTTGGGTGGTTGACTATTAAATAAATGATTTCGGTGGGAAATTTTTACATCATATATATTTAAATTGTAAGAGCAGATTTTATTTAATGAGTCCTTGTACTATCATGATATCATTAATTGCGATAATTATACAATCTTTTTTATGGTTTTCTTTGAATTTCAGCTCGGCATACTTTATAAATGATTCTTTTATATCATATAGCATAGTTTAAGGTGTAACTTCTTGGGAGCCAAAGTGCTGGTATCTCCCGCATATCCTTGCCCAAGCAAAAATGTCTCAGCCTAGTAAAACTCATAATAGAATAGGTGCTAGCATGTACAAGATGTTTCGGTTTGATAAAAGCAGACACACGATAGACGATGCTAGAAATGTTTTGCTAGTAGTTGTGAGCTTGATTGCAGCAGTGACTTTCCAGGCTGGAGTGAACCCTCCTGGAGGGGTCTGGCAAGATGGAGATCATGCAGGAAGAGCAATCTATGCATCTCAAAAGGTTGCTTTCTATGTTTTCCTGATATCAAACACTTTGGCTCTCTCCACTTGTATACTTGTCATTGCATGTTTCACCTTCAGGTTCCCTTTCTATATTGAAATATGGGCTGCTACAGCTTCGATGATGACAACCTATGCATCTGCAGTTTTTGCTGTTACTCCTCACGAAACCGTGTATTTTCGCTATATTTTGATAGCAGCTTTAGTGCCTTTTTTGATGAGGATTTTGGTTTATTTCTTCAAGAAATGTCGTGGGGCTGCGAATGATCAGAATCAAAAAGGAGGAGAAAAAAAGGATCAACAGGATGGGCAAGCAGGTCAGCAAGCGTAGATCTATTACATTTTGTAGGTTAAGCCCGTGCTAATGATGGCTTTTAATCTCTACTTCCATTGTAACTCCTCCAGCTCTAGCGGCCTTGCTCTTTCTGTCAGCCCTTGTAGTCTTGTATTAAAAGATATAACTAGCCATGTATGATCCCGTGTTGCTATGATTAAATAAATCCTTTTATTTGATATTTTAATTATATGTAGAGTAATTTTCAAATTACTTGCTTTAATTTAGTAAATTACTGAGCAGTTAATCTTTATTGTTGTTGTTGATTAAAGGGTCTCTCCTGATATTTAATAATTATTTCTGTGTTGTTAGGGTTTTGTTTTGTTAAAATCAATGCAAGCTAAAATAATAGAGGAAATCAGACATTCATCACGGATCTAAAATTCATTTATAAACCAGATCCCAATGATTAATTCTTGTTTTTCATCTACTTTTTTTTATATTTTTTACCCATATTAGTATTTGATTGAAAACACACCCGCCTGGACACTTTATTATATAAAATAAAAATATAGAGTATTTATTTAAAATAAATTAAAGATTATATACTTAATTATTAAATTCATATATAAATTTTAGGCACTCAAAATCATTTTATTCCAGAAGAATAAGAGACAATACTCCAGAAGGTCCTTATTCCTACAGGAATGGGCTAAGCTCCTGATAAATATTTCTTCCGGGCTATTTAAAAGAAAACAAATAGTTTACACTAGTTATAATAATTAGATTGCCCATACTACTACGTTGTAGGATGAAAAATAATTTTTATAATTATTGGAATAAAAGCAATTAATAGCTTTTATTAGTTCATTATTAAGATATAACATCTATACATGTAATATTTGATATAATAAAATATATCAACACATCTTATTATAACAACAACATCGAAGTTTTAACATCTAAAATTATCATTATTATTACTCCTGAAACAATAAAAATTATTAAATTACTCAAAGAAAAAAAAACTCAAAAACATTAATGAAAGAGGAAGCAAGAATAAACACTAAAATTATTATTGTTGTTGTTGTTGTGTTAATAATAGAAAAAAATTAAATCAAAGAATAAAAAACGACTAAAAACTTTGACAAAAGAGCAAATAAAATAAATGATAAAACAAAAATAAAAAACATTATCTGGAAAAAAAATCATTTGACTTAAAATAAAATAAAAGGTAATAAAAAAACTAAAAAAAAGAACAAAGAGAAAAAAAATAAGAAATATCATCTTTGAACTGATCATAAACACAAACTTGATATTAAGAACTAAATTTTTCAAAAAAGCACTACCTCAACAAAAGAAAAAATAATAAAAAAAAAAAACAAAGCTAAGAGCACACATATATAAACATGGATACAAATAAGGTCTATTTCAAAAATTTATAAAACACATATGGGAATTAAAATCAAAAACAAAAAGTATAATGGTCGAAATAAAACTAGATATATTATCAATTTCAATCAAATGATAAAATTGAAAAAATCAACACTTTTGTACTGTCAATGTATGTGTATCAGACGCGCACCTAGTATTCAAAAGAAAAGAATAATAAAAAATGGTAAAAAAACAAAACACTCTTGCAACCAATTCTTATATTTTGTATTTTGGGGGGACATATAAGGATTTAACTATTGAAAAGATTGTGAAATATTTCAAACACACCCGTAGGCAACCTTTGATTTTTGTTTTATTAAAGGCTAAAAAGGTTATTTTACTATGCAATAGAATGTGAGATTACTGTGACACCCCTTCAACAACTCTTGTTTTTTTAATCTTATTTGAGGATAAAATAATTATTTTACTGTGTAAAAAATATAAAAAAATCAAAACAATCCGTGACCCACCCGAAACCAAACCAACCCAAAAACTAAACTGATGTTAAACCACTGTCCATAATAAAAACTCTCATAATACACAATGAATGTATGATATATTTTAGTATATTGTATAATAATGACCGGCAATTGAAAGCCTAGGAAGACAAATGCCCATTATTGATTTCCCAAGCCCATTATCGATTTTCTGAGCCGATGCAATGCTTTTCAATTTCTTGAGCGTCGATCGTGTATACACGCTTGAACTATATTAGTTGATTGTGCGCTCTAGGCTTTGATTTCGAGTGGGCGCTCAACTTTGGTTTTCCAATCCATTAAGGAATCCAGAGCCTCCTTTATGAGCCAAACATAAAATTGGACTTGGCCCACAAAATGTAGAAAAGGTGAAGAGAAGATAGGTGGTGGACATGGGGGCTGTCTATGGTTTCAATTCTTAGGGCTCATCTTTCGGAGAAAATTTGCAATATATTTTTGACGAAGAGTTTCCATACCAAGAAATAATGATAGAGGTCTTAAATCCATCACTAGAAAAGCCTTACATGTTACAAATATTCCTAACATGTTACGAATATAATCGCTAATGATAAAGGGTTTTTTCTTTTAATATCTAGCATCCTGATCCATGAAATTGAAAGGAAAAACTGGTATGAGCTGCTTGTGGTTGGAGATTCAATGTTTGTGTACCGTTGCACTAGAATTAAGGCAATCTGCACAAGAATTTTCTTTTTATATCAAGTAGATATCCCTGAAAATTTTGAGTTATTCTCCAAATCTACTAATAGCAAAAATAACAAAAAAAAGGTGGTGTCTATAGGAAAATTAAGATGAAAGTTTTGGATATTTTTGAGAACTCGATCATACCTCTTTTATACCCAGAAACAAAGGAAAATACAGATTCAAGGCTAAAATAATTTATTATTGGATAAATCTGCGTAACAATTAAGTCAGAAGATAATTATATTTTTATGGGTCAATTTGATTTAATAGTTGACCAATTTAAAAGGGTAATTATGTTTGAGAATTAATTTTTGTCCAATTGAAGGATTTAATTAAGCGCATTGACTTGATTATACTTTATATTGGTCAAATTAATTGTATTAAGGGCTTAGTCAATGAGAAATCAAGTTTTTGAATTTAATTTGGGTTCAATTGTTGAGATTGGAATTTTCGGAGACCAAATTGAATTTTTTGAGTCATTTATGTGAAATCAGGGGCCAAATTGAACAAAATGAGAGTCTAATGCTCAATTGAAGGTCAAATCGCACAAATCATAAATTAAGGACCAAAATAAAAGGCGCGCAAGCCAAGGTTGCTTTTTAAATTTTGACGAGGATATAATTACACAAAATTAAAAGTTCAAATCTAATTAGGAGTGTAGCCAGAGCAATTACAAATTGAGAGACCAAATTAAATTTTCACTTACCCCAAGACACGCAACTTGCAGGTGTGATTGCACTGTTCAGGTGGTGGCTGAACACTGCAAGTGAGGAGGTGAAAAGGCAACCCAGCGCTGCACGCGATGGGCAACCGAAGGGTTGTCTCCGTTTACCTATAAATTACATGCATGCACTGAAAGAAAGGTTGGGGGGGAGGGGCAAACGAAAAAAAAAAGAGAGAAAAAATTGATAGACAAAGAAAGAAAACCATTGGACAACCGAGGAGAAAAAAACAGAGTAAAGATTTTGAAAATTTGATAGAAGACGAAGACACACAAAAATTTGCAGAAACAACATCATACACACATGGTAGCAGTTATCCTCTTCATCCCCCTTATCTCCAGCGTACCTCTCCCCTTCGTCTCTCTCTTGAAAAACCAACCACCACCTATCTCCCTCTCGGTCAGTAACTCCAACCACCATCTCAGACCACCTACCATAACCTTGATCATCATTATAATATAATTTATATTGTTCTTTAACAATCCAATTGCACGCCGATAAAGCAGGACTCTTCACCTCTTCTTAGATCCATGTCCTATAGCTTATTCCAGGTTAATCATTTCATTTCGTAAATTTCTCTATGCCTTTGTAGTTGTAATTATTAATAGGACTTCATTTTTTTTATACAAGAAATCTAATTCTTCAAAAACGTATTATGTGAGTATTTTGTGATTTTATGTTGTATAAGGACAGCTAACGATCATGATACCATCAACAAAAGGACGACAACATGATTGAAGGTGCCAAATTCCAATATGCTTGTAAGGAAAACACAAAGCAAAAGTTGATGTCATAGGTCAGCTTAAGACATTGCTGGATTGGATGCCTCGATGCAATCAAAAGTATGTGTTATTAGTTTTTATTTTTTTCTATTTTATTGAAGTTATATTTTTTTAATTTAGTTCTTAAATTTTAATCTGTGTTGATCATTTCAAAATTAATTTTTTCTCTTTTTATTTATTCTTCAAGTCATATAACTTTTTGAAACTAATAATATTTATTTTTGTCTTATTATTTATTTTTTGTTGTTTTTGTTAAAAATTGATTTTTGCAGTTTTTTTATAGATGATATTTCAGATCTAATATCATGTAAATAAAATAGGTGAAAAAATTGATCCAAATTATCTACAATGAAAAAAAATATACAATTCACTTGCACTATGTTTCACCACAATTAGAACCAAATTTTTTAATATGTAAAAAACTATCAATGGTCATATATTTTTTTATAATATTATTCATTTGAGAGAAATAATCAACCTACAAACTACAAACCTTTTGATTATTTAGTTTTTTATATATTATTTTTTGCATTTATTGCCGTCTATACTTCTCAATTTATTTAATTAACTATATATATATATATGTGATTTTCCATGAGAAAATTGATGTCAAAAACACATTGGAAATACATGGGCAATATTCATTTTTAGCATTGAAAATACTTTTAATCCTACCCATAGTTAAATACCGGGATTCATTTTACCTGGAAATAGAAAAATATTATTAATGCCTATAATTTTGTTTTTTACAGTAATAATAATTTTTTATATTCAACTCTTAACAAGTCACTGTTTAGGAATGTTGTTCTTTTTGTTTTTTAAAGTGATTTTTATCTATAAATATACTAAAATAATATTTTTTTTTATTTTTAAAAAATCAATTTTAATATCAACACATGAAAATAATCTGAATATCTCAAAATATTTTAATTTAAAATAAAAATAAAAAAAATCAATTTTTTTTCTAAACCGTGTTTTAAACAGAGTTACAAACACTCCACGTCCACAGACAATTATAACCCAGCACATAGTTGTATCAGCAACCATCTAAGGAAAAAAAAAAAGAAAAAAGATGGCTCCATGCTCAGTCACGCTACTTTTCTGTTCTTTTTTTCCTCCCTCTCTTTTCAGCGGGGGTGCAAAGAAATAATTGCCCATCTTCAAAACAATAATTCAATTCATTTTAACTTTTGTCCGAATTTGTGCCTTTCTCCTCATGGTGGGGCTCCTTGTATATCCAGACACCACACCTTGATAATCACGATTCACGCCTGTTTTATATAATATTTTATAAAGCAGCAGGCCAAGCTACCCCTCATCTCTCTCAACTCGCATCATCACAAAAGCAAAACTGGAATTTTAGAAACGACAGCTGTGTGACCTGGATACATTGAAGAGGAAATGGGTAAATAATGGTATTGCAGTTCTAAATATCTTCTGGAGGGAAATGAAATGCATAATTTCCATCAGACAAACCATAAATCTTTGAATTCAAGCTTCAAAAACTCCTTTAAAAAACCTGTAATAAAAATCATCACTTCGTCATACATCGTTAGATCATCCACAACGGGAGTGATATATGAGAAGTTATCCATTAATTAATACATTTTTAGTTTTTTTTTCTTTAACTGTATCGGGTGTCATTTGTAGAGGTAAAAATGACACCCTCTTCATGAGCTGAAGTAAAAGGTGCCCCTATTATAATTATTATAATATATATATATATATATATATATATATCTTAGAAAATAATATGATTATATCAAAAATATTTATTTTTTATTTTTACTTAAAAATACTTTAACAAGAGAGTAAAAAATTATATATAAAACTAATAATTATATTGTTGAAGGGTTTTTTAAAAGTAATTATTTAATTATATAACTTACTCTTATTAATTGTATAATTAATTGCATAATTAAACTACATATAAAATAATTATACTATATTTAAAATAATATAAAATAAATGACTTTTATTACTGGAGCACACATCAACAAAAATATTATTTTTACACTTTTTAAAATACCATTTTAAAAATTTAACTCTCCAAAATGACACTTTCGCTAAAGATGTTGTCAGGGCAAGTCCAACAACAGTGCTATATGGGGAGCTATAAATAAAAAATAAATATTTTAGCAATTTTTAGTAGTTTTCGCATTGGAGTGCTATCTGCAAAGCCAAAATTGACTTTGCTTGCTTGAGCTGCTACAAAGAAGCCAAAATTTTGGCTTCAAAAATTGGAGGAACGTGTGTGCTCCAGAATTATATATATATATATATATATATATATATATATATATATATATAATTCATGTGTTATATATATAATGTAAATATATCAAAAATATTTATTTTTATTTTTATTTAAAAATACCACAACAAGAAAGTAAAAATTAAATTAATAATTTATAAATAGTAATAAATTATAGAATTATATATATTACTTTTTAGAAGTAATAAATTATATAATTAAATGCATAATTAAAATATATATAAAATAATTAAACTATATTTAAAATAATATTTTAAAAAATAACTCTCTAAAATGACTCTTATCATTGAAACACACATAAATAAAAAAAACCATATAAATACTATTCAAGAGCTATTTTACAAATTTATTCTTAAAAATAGCTATTATCACTGAAATTTCCCATAATTCCAGAAATCGGCCTTTTCAACCTGGCGATGTACTGCTTGAATTTATTTTGGGAACACTCTCGTAGCTGATGTCACTGAGCTTACGGCAGCGTGTGCTTCGTCATGGCATGGCAGTGATGACGCTTCTTGAATAAAATAATCATACTTCCACACAAAATCAGATATATGGAAATAAAGCAAGCGCGCAGTTTAACTTCCCCCCTCCAATTCTTCCATCATTCTTCTAATCTAATAAAAAATATAATTTAAAAAGTAAAAAACACACTGAACCTAATTCTAACCCGAGCCACATATTTTTTTGTTGTATTTAAACTGGAAAAATCATACACAATTCCTATCTATCTAACTCAAATCTATAATCAGATAAAATTCAGGATAGTTCCAGAATTGGTAATTAAATAAAATTACCACTCTTAATATTTCATATCTTAGTAATTAATGTGTACACTATATAGATGCACCACGTCTCATGTACTAACAGGAAGTTTTCAAAATAGTTGTCAATATCGTTTCGGTAACTATTCTGGTTTTTCAATTAAAATGAATCGTTTCGATTTTGGAGCGTTCCAGCGTACCGTTTCAGTGTCGTACTATTCATATATAATTAATTATATATAAGAAAAAAATAAAATATTAATTTAACAAGCATAATTAAAATTTGAATTCTTTTTTATTTAAAATATTTTAGTGTTTTTAAATTATTTTGATGTATAGATGTCAAAAATAATTTTTTTAAAAAAAAATAGATTTTAAACTCGAAACGGAACCGAGACGTTCAAATTTGAATTTAGCTGAACGGAACTGTTCAGGTTGCTATTTCGGAATACTGTACCTTTCTTAAATGATTCCCGTATGTTTTACACGTTTCAAAAGTTTTTTTAAAAAAAACAATTAAAATAATATTTTATTTTAAATTAAAAACATAATGTTTTTATATTATTTTAAAAAATAAAAATATATATATTTTTATATTCTTCTAACCAACCAAAAGATATTTTTAAAAACAACATCTAAAATCACATGATCACGGACAGTCGCTCCACCACCCGAAAGTTTCATGGGTCCAGACTTTAATGGAAAAGAACCTTTACTTGAATGAAAATCAAATGCACACCGTCCCTGTTCTTGCTATAAATTCCCACTGAGTTTGAGTGAAAGACAAGACGAAAAATCACTACTACTCTTAAGTATGCCAAGCCAAAATACAGAAACCACCAGGAACACAAGCAAAATGATCTCTCCTTGAAAAATATGTTATCGCCAACAAGCCCAACATCGAAAACAGATGGTGAAATCCGAAATTTTCTGCTGGTCAGTGCTGCGCTGATAGCAACGGTGACCTTCCAAGCTGGAATCACTCCACCTGGCGGAGTTTGGCAAGAAACCATAAATAATCAAACAACTGGACTTGCTCATACAGCTGGACGTGCTGTTTATTCTGATAGGGGAGTCCCTTTCCTGATTTTCCTGATATGGAACACGATTGCACTAATGGCCTCCACTTTTCTCCTGTTATGTTTAACCTACGGTTGCCCTTATTTCTTGGAAGTTCTGATTGCTGCAGTTTCTATGATGGGCACTTACAGTTCTGGGATTTATTGCATCACACCTCACGAATCAGTGTCCTTTCGCCTCCTCTTCGTCGTTGTTACTGCACCTATTGTGATACGGTTTCTCATATGGGTAGCCTTTGCAGCTCGCCGTAAGTGTATGAGGTCGTCGACTTAGTATTCCGGTTTTATGTTTCTGTTTTCAATATTCCCTGAATATCAGGGTTCTAATCTGGTCTTTGGCCATGACCCGGCCCTGTTATGTTATTTGATGTTGCTGTCATTTTGTTTTCTATTACCTTCTGTATGGCTATATAAAGCCACCAAATATGTTGAATAAGACGTGGTTCAAAATTCCAACAAAGCAAGTTTATCATTTTGTATCAGAGCCCACACCACATTTTTTTTCTTCTTTTAGCGGCAGCTACAAACCTGTGCCAAAGTTTTTTCTTCCTTTAGCAGCAGGTAAAATAACTGAGGGCAGTTTTGTTCAACCAGCCATTCCTTTGTTTGTGTTTTTGGGAACTATAATCATTAAAGCATGATGATGTAGAATTTTTTTCACTCCAAAAATGCAGTTGAGACCGGAGAAACAAGTCACCTCAAAACTTAAGTTCTTACTTGAAGTTTCAAAATATGATTTATATTATTCTCTAACATATCTCTTCAAGTGAAAGATCTTTGAACTTGAAACTTACACATACTCATATTACCTTGTGCTTGATTTTTATCAAATAAAATGGAGGTGATAAGAGTCGAGCTCATGACCGCTGGGTCAATAAGATTCTGATACCATGTTAAAAAATCAATTCACCTAAAAACTTAAATTGTTACATGAGATACTAAAATATAATCCTAAAATATAATTTATATTATTATTTAATATTTAGTTGAGATTATATCATAGTTATCAATACCGTTCCGGTCGTCGTTCTGGTTTTTTGATTGGAACGGAACGTTCCGGTTTTAGAGCGTTTCGGTGTCATACTGTTCATATATAATTAATTATATATATTTATTTATATATGGAAAAAAATAAAATATTAATTTAACAAGCATAATTAAAATTTGAATTCTTTTTTATTTAAAATATTTTGGTGTTTTTAAATTATTTTGATGTATAGATGTCAAAAATAATTTTTAAAAATAAAAAAAATAGATTTTAAACCCGGAACGGAACCGGGGCGTTCCGGCCGGAATTTCCGGAACAGACCGGAATTAAAACCGGGACAAAAACGACGTTGTTTTGTCCCGGTTTTGTAAATGGAACGGAACGTTCCAGCCGTTCTGGCCGGAACGGAACGGGAGTGATAACATTGGATTATATAATACAATTTATATTATTATTTAAAATAATATATGCTGCAACAGATGATGCTAATCTCTCGGATGAATAAAGTAAGGAGATGGTAGATTATAGCTGTTGCAATCACCTTTTCTCTTATTATCTCTTCTTCCCCTAATTCTCTCTTATCAGGTGCCTTCATGCTCACTCACGCTGCTTTTCTTTTCTTTTTTGTATTTTTCCTCCCTTACTTTTCAGCGGGGGTGCAAATAATTGTAAGAAATAATCGCAAGTCTCGATTCCCCAGGCCCATCTGCGAAACAATAATTCAATTCATTTTTCATTTGTCCGAATTTGTGTCTTTCTCCTCCTGGTGGAGCTATTTGTATACCTGGGAGATTCATGTTTGCGTACCACTGTACTAGCAGAATTTATATCTAAGTAGATATCCCTGCAAATTATGATTCCCCCGATTGCATGCAGATTGACATCCAATGAATCATCTCACTTAAAAGTTTAACTTTGTAAATGAAATTACATGATATAATTTATATTATTGTTTAACACATCCCTTCAAGTGAAAATCTTTTGAGCTTGAAACTTGTACAAACTCACATCACCTTGTGCTTAATTTTTATCAAATAGAATGGGGTTGTGAGATTCGAACTCGTGATCGTTGGGTCAACAAGGCTCTGATATCATATCAAGAAACCATCTCACCTGAAAGCTTAAACTTGTAAGTGAGGTTTCATAATATGATTTATATTATTCTTTAACACAGATTAAACAGGACTCTTCACCTCTCCTAGATCCTTGTCCTCTAGCTTATTACAGGTTAATCAATTACTCGCGCATACAGGGATGAGTCGAGTGAAAGGAAAACCTCCAATTCACCCATGCACGCGAGGCAACGCCTCATAATTATTGTAACCATACATTTTTTAATTGTTACTAACAATGATATTTTAAATTATTGTAATACCTATTTTAATTTCATAATTAAATATGGTTGTTACATTATAGTAGTCTATAAATACCATGCAGAATTTTCTAACAATTGCATCCAAAAACTACTTCTCTTCTTCTTCCGATTGTTGGTCTTCTCTTATTTCTAAATTGTTTTGTGTTCTCTTCTTTGTTTGAAAAAGAACTTGTTTTGTATTGTGGATCCCACCAAAATACGTGGTTCAACCGCTGTTTATGAGAAGCATCTTTTCGATACTTCTCGCTCAAATGCAGACGTAAGAAACGCTACAAAAATATACTAGACTTCCTAAAAAAAGTCTTGATAGTTTCCAGAGCTCAGCCTGTGCACCTTCATCATCTAGAAATTGAAGCTAGTGGATTACAAAGAGCTCGACCTAGGAAGAGGAGTGTCAAAGGCAGTCTTGCCTCCAAGGACTTCCAACTCACTTACAAGAGCTGCCACCACCCCTCTCTCTCCACGGCCACTGCACCCCCCTCTCCTCCACAGCCACCACAACTCTCTCTCTCTCCCCCCTCGGTCATAACCACTACCCCTCTCTCTCCATAGCCATCACAGCTCCCTCTCTCCTCCACAATCAAGACAGCTGCAACCTTCAGACCTTCTCTCGACCACCATAACGCATAATTTATGATGCCTCCACTACATGAAGAACTACCTCGGTCTCCTCTACCAATAGGTATCATCCGTTGACCCTCTTATCACTATCGGTCATGTTATTGTTCACGTGTATGTGAACAATAATTGCGTGCATAATTCAAAATGAAAGATGCAACACACCATTTTGTGCCTTTTCTTTTTGAACTCTTGGGCTGGGCTGAGTTGGACCTACTCTCAGCCCAACCCAAGTCCAGCAAAGTTGGACCCTTTTGACCCATGTAGTTTGGGAGAAACCCGATTCAATTTTAAAAAATATATATATAAAAATCATATTTTAACAAGATTAAAAATTGTGTAGATAGAGATCATCCTTGATGAAAAGGGAAAGATGCGTAACTTTATTTTACTTCACACCCCCGTTGCTTTTAGATTGATTATGGATTAGAAACTTGCAATTGGATTTTACCTTGGAATTATATTTTTACAACATGTAAATAGAGATCCTGAAACAACACTATTTATTGATCGCATATGTTGTTTTTGATGATATCCTACCAGATGTTGTTTATCGATCAAATAGCAAGGGATTGCAGAGGCCTTGACATATCGTATGAATTTAATTCGTGATGGAATTGCAAGTAGTTTGATGAGAGAATAAAAACAAGTGCGTAATTTACTTGAATTATTAATTAAAATTTATTAATATTTTTTAAAAAAACTATTTTTTCCAACTTAAACACAACATCAATAACCATGACAAACACACTTTTAGCGAAAAATTGCAAGAAATAATTGCAAGTCTCGATCCCCAGGCCCATCTGCAAAACAATAATTCATTTCATTTTAACTTTTGTCCGAATTCGTGCGCCTTTCTTCTCCTGGTGGAGCTATTTGTATCATTGATAATCACGATTTACGCCTGTTTTATATAGTATTTATAAAGCAGCAGACCAAGCTACCCCCCGTCTCTTTCAACTAGCATCTTAACAAAAGCAAACCTGGAATTCTAGAGATGCCATGTAATATACATGCTTACAAGTATATTTCCAGAACTCGGCCTTATCAAAATATAGTTACCTAACTCGTTTTGGAACCAAGAGCATCTCCAACTCCATGATTATCAAAAGAGGCAAAGTTAAGAAATTATATTTTTAGCTTTTGTATTTACTTTTAAAATCTCAAACTGAATAATTATTTGAATAGTTAAAATAATTATTTTGTTTTTTCAGCTGTTATTTCTAAATGCTCTGAGTAGAAAAGACAAAACATAAAAAAATTATATATTCATGTCGAAACACTGTTTAATCTAATTAAAACACACAAAAAAAAGAAATGTTGCTTCAATTATAAACAAAAGCTGAACAATTTTTTTATTAATTGATAATATTTTATCGTGTTATAAAATCAATATTTATCTCAAAAACTTCAACAGTTGATTTGATGAAAGCTCTAAATCAATATTTATTAGTTGATATCTCACTAGTTCGATTGTTACTATATTTTGTTTTAACTATTTTTGTATTTTATTTCAATTGTAATTGTATTTCAAAAGAATATATGATTCAAACTCAATATTTATTGGTTGATATTTCACTAATTCAGTTGTTGTTATACTATGTTTCAATTATTCAATTGTTATTGTATTGTGTTTCAATTGCTATTATATAGTCCCCAGGTGTTTAGTCGAGCGGCAAAGGCCTGAGCTGTTTCGCTAAAAAAAACGGAAGGTCAGGGTTCGAGCTTCGAAGGCTAACCGTGAGGTTCCCTATAAGAGCCTGGGACAACCGGAGGTTTATGCATGCCATAAGCCCAAAAAGTACGCTTTCCGGGTCATGTGGTTCCTCCGTTCCAATATGGATATCCAAAAAAAAAACTATTATTATATATGTGATTCTTCTAAATGACTTTTACTATTATAATATATATAAACAAAAAATTTATATCTATACTGTTCAAAAAATTATTTTATCTATTTAATTTTTCAATTTATTTTGGGAACTCGTTTCTTAGGATTGTCATAGCTGATGTCACAGACCTTACGCATCGTGTGCCTCGTCATGACATGGCAGTGATGACGCTACTTGAATAAAATAATCATACTTCCGCGCAAAATCAGATATATGGAAATAAAGCAAGCATTTTAACTTTTAACCTCCAGTTCTTCCATCATTCTTCTAATCTAATAAAAAATATAATTTAAAAAGTAAAAAAACACCGAACCTAATTCTACCGCGAGCCAAATCTTTTTTGTTATATTTAAATTTGAAAAATCACACACACACGCACACGTGTGTATATATATATATATATATATATATATATATATATTACCTATAATATAAACATATATATATATAGAGAGAGATATTTTTGGTATTTTTTGGACAAAAATGATCCATATTTTATGTATTTGTGTTTTTAGATTTTATTTTTATTTTTTTCATTTTATTTTTTATACTCATTGTTTTAAAATTTTAATTTATGTCGGTTACATTGTATTTTATTCCTAAACTTTTTATTATTATTTTTCGATCCCAAAAAACATTGTGGCAATCTACAATGTTTATTTTTTTATTGTTATTTTCTGTTTGCAAAAAGCATTGTAGCAATCTACAGTGTTTTTCCTGCGTCATGATATATATATATATATATATATATATATATATATATATATATATATATATATTTTTTTTTTCGTGAAAGACAAACGGTTGTTGAGGTAGCCGATATGGTCTAAAGAACGTCAGATTAAGGTCCTCTTCGAGGGCATAGGTTCAAATCCCACTCTCAACACATTTCTTTTTAGCGAATCTACATTAAAATTAAATTTAATATATATTTTCGAGAAAGAAAAACGAATATTAAGGTAGCTGAGCGGGTTTATGAGGCGTGAGACAAAAATTTCGGTCGAGAGGTTGGGGGTTCAAGTTTTACTTTTGATAGATTTCTATTTTACTTAAAAATATGATTAATTTTTTTTAATGATGATGATATTTTTCTTGCTTTTTTAATGACGATGATAATTTTATGTTTGTTATTTCTTTGAAACCTATTAAATATGTAAATTTATATTGATTTAAAATTCATATATTTTATAGAAAAGTTTCACTTCACAGGAATTCTGCACAAACTTATTATTTTGACCAAAAATATATTATAAAAAAACAATTAATATTTATTTTGTTGAAAAAAATATGGTACTGCCCGCGACTCGAATCTACAATCAATTTTATTTTCAATAAAAACAAGGATGGTTCCAGAATTGGTAATTAAATAGAATTATCATTTTTCTATATCTTAGTAATTAAAGTGTATAATATATAGATGCAGTACGTCTCATGTACTAACAGGGAGTTTCCGTCCCTCCTAATTCTAAATTATGGAACACCAAAAGAAAAAGGATATTACAAAAAAATAGCACTTCCCCGTTCCTGTTCGGGTCGGGTAGCTATTTCAGAATCTTGTACCTTTTTAAATGATTTCCGGATGTTTTACATTTCAAAAGTTTTTTTGGATTTTTTTATTTTTTATTTTGAATTAAAAAAATAGTATTTTATATTATTTTCATATATTAATATAAACAATATTTTTAAAAAATAAAATAATATTATTTATATATATTTATAAACAAAAACAATATTTGTAAAAACAAATTCAACTATTATCACGTACAGTAGCTCCACTGGAAAGTTTCATGGGTCCAGACTTTAATGGAAAAGAAGCTTTACGTGAATGAAAAATGAAATGCACACCGTCCCTGTTCTTGCTATAAATTCCCACTGAGTTTGAGGGAAAGACAAGACGAAAAATCACTACTCTTAAGTATGCAAATCCAAAATACAGAAACCACCAGGAACACAAGCAAAATGATCAGTCCCTTCAAAAACTTTATATCGCAAAGAAGCACATCATCGGATGCAGATGCCCGAAATGTTCTTCTGGTCGGTGCTGCGCTGATAGCAACGGTGACCTTCCAAGCTGGAATCTCCCCGCCTGGTGGAGTCTGGCAAGAAGGAAACGATGAACACGAAGCTGGACGTGCTGTTTATTCTGATCAGATAGTCGCTTTCCACATCTTCCTGATATGCAACACGATTGCACTAACGTCCTCCACTTTTCTCCTGTTATGTGTAACCTTCGATTGCCCTTATTTCTTGGAAGTTCTGATTGCTGCAGTTTGTATGATGGGCACTTACGGTTCTGGGATACAGTGCATTGCACCTGACGAATCAGTGTACTTTCGCCTCCTCTTCATCATTGCTCCAGCACCTATTGTGATACGGTGTGTAATATGGGCACTACGCCGTCGAGAAATTAAAGCAATGGCTCCTGCTCCTGCTCCTGCTCCTGCTCCTGCGCAGCATTTGGAGGTGCTTCCTTCAATTTGAAGATCCGCGTTCAATAAAGTTCAACCTTGTAAGAGTTGACCACTCAGTGTTTGTGGGCTTTTTATTTCTATTTTCGTTGTGAACCCTCCATTTGTAGCAGCCTTCCTCTTCTACCCAGCTCCTGTAATCTTCTATTATCTGTTTTTAATTTCAGTATTTTAGTTATCTTTGTTTTAAATTAGTAATTCACTGAACACTTCATATTTATTATTATTGCTAAAGGGCCTCTCCTGATACTCAATCTGAGCTAAAAAAAAAAATAGCACAGATTCTGTTGTCCTATATTGATACTTAATTTTATAATTAAGATTTTTGAATAAGAAAATAATCAGTTTTATGTAAACAAAAGCACTAATACAACGTTGCTAGGTGGAAGTTAATTAATCTTAGATACTGGTAGATTTAGTGGAATTCTATATATATAACAAACTAGAAGTAAGAAAGGCAATCTGCAGAAGAATATAATTTATATATTAAGTAGAGATCCCTCCTGATAAAAGCGTTAAGGTCAGAGCAATTTTTTATATGTAATAAAATCCTCTAAAGAAAACATATGCAAAAGCCAACGTCATAAATAAGCTTCAAGACATTGTTGGATTGGGATACTGTTAATATTACCCATCGAATAGGAATATTTCATGTAATAAAATAATTCTTTTTTATGAATATTTATTAAAAATCTAATTAACGTTAACACAAGAGCCTGAGCGAGAATTGCTTATAACATTTTGGTGAAGAGAAGATACGTGGTTAACATGGGTGTGGTTTTGTTAGAGTATAATATAATTATATTTTAAGGTCTCATCTATAAGTTTAAGTTTTTAGATGAGATAGTTTCTTGATATAATATCAGAGTCTTGTTAAACCAGCAGTCACGAATTCGAATCTCACCATCTCATTCTATATGATAAAAAATTTAAGCACAAGGTAATATGTGACTGTACAAATTTCAAGATCAAAGAGTTTTCGCTTGAAAGATATGTTAGAGTCGCCTAAAAACTTAAATTTATAGTTGAGACTATAGAATATAATTATATACCAAGAAAGAATGATAGAGGTCTTAAATCCATCACCGTAAAAGCCTTACATGTTACGAATATAATCGCAAATGAAAAACGTAATTAGTAGAATTGCTGCTAATGAGTTGTTCCGTTGGCGTTAAAGAATCATGATAGAGATTTGAAATACAAATTAAAAATATAATTTTAGATAATTATTTGTTGTCATCAATTCCGTTGGAATTTTATCAATAATATATATCTTTGATAAAATCGATGATTTTTTACACATTAAGGAATCCAGAGCCTCGTTTATGTGAGGTCTCCCAGAGAAGGAGAAAAGTCTTGCAGTTGCCTCGACATTGCTGGATTGGATGCATCGATGCAATCAAAATGAAGCCCCATCGTTAATTTTCCATTTAATTGAATTTTTTTATTTTAACTCTTTTTATTTTGGTACATGGTTATATATATATATATATGCTATTAGTTTATGTTTTAATTTTTATTATTTTCTATTTTTGTTGAGGTTATATGTTTGTTTTTTTAATTTAGTCCTTTAATTTTAATTTGTGTTGATTATTTGAAAAATAATATTTCTTTTTTTATTATTTATTCTTAAAGTTATATAACTTTTTGAAGCTAATAATATTTATTTTTGTCTTGTTATTTATTTTTTGATTTATTTAAGTGCTTTTTATTTATAAATATATTAAAATGATGATTTTTTATTTTTAAAAAATATAATTTTGATATTAACACATAAAAAATAGTATGGATATATCAAAATATTCTGATTTAAACTAGCATTTAGCTGTATCAGCAACCATCCAAGGAAGAAAAAACAAAGATGGCTCCATGCTCACTCGCGCTACTTTTCTTTTCTTTTTTTCCTCCCTCTCTTTTCAGCGGGGGTGCAAGGAAATAATTGGAAGAAATAATGGCAAGTCTCGATCCCCCAGGCCCATCTGCAAAACAATAATTCATTTCATTTTAACTTTTGTCCGAATGAGTGCCTTTCTCCTCCTGGAGGGCCTATTTGTATATCCAGATACCACACATTGATAGTCCCGATTCATTTATATAATATTTACGAAGCAGCAGGCCAATGCTTAAACTTGGATTTTTAGAAAAATAACATGCTTTTTTAATTATAATTCCAAATTATTTTAAATTACAAGTAAATTATTTTTTATAAAACTATTTTTTAAAAAACTTCAAACATATAAACAATAACAATTACAACCACAATCTCGTTTCTTATTTATTTTGGGAACTCGTTTCTTAACATTCTCGTACCTGACGTCACAGAGCTGACGCATCGTGTGCTTCGTCATGGCATGGCAGTGATGACGCTTCTTGAATAAAATAATCGTACTTCAATTATATGGAAATAAAGCAAGCAGTTTTAACTTTTCCCCTCGAATTCTTCCATCATTCTTCTATTCTAATAAAAAACATAATTTAAAACTTAAAAAAAAAAAAACACCGAATCTGATTCTACTGCGAGCCAAATCTTTTTTTTTTTGTATTTAAATTTGAAAAATCAGCGGGGTGCAATGAAATAATGGCAAGTCTCGATCCCCAGGCCCATCTGAAAATAAAATAAATGGTAATAAAAAACTAAAAGAAAGAACAAAAAAAAAATATCATCTTTGAACCGATCATAAACACAAACTTGATATTAAAAACTATTTTTTCAAAAAGCGCTACTAATAAAAAATCAAAAACAAAGCTATATATATATATAAAACATGAATACAAATAGGAAATATTTCAAAAATTTATAAAAAAACATATAGGAATTAAAATAAAAATAAAAAGTATAAGGGTTGAAATGAAACCAAATATATTATCAATTTCAATCAAATGATAAAATTGAAAAAATCAACACTTTTATACTTGTCGATGCGTGTGTGCGAGATACGCACCTAATATTCAGAAAAAATAAAAATGATAAAATACCAAAACACTCTTGCAACCAACTCTTGTAGTTTGTATTTTGGGGGATATATAAGTATTTAGCTATTTTAATAAAAATGTGAAATATTCCAAACACTTCCGCAGACAACCTTTGATTTTTGTCTTATTAGAGGCTAAAAGGTTATTTTCTTGTGCAATAGAATGTGATATTACTTGTGACACCCCTTCAACAACTCTTTTTTTTTTAATTATTTGAGGATAAAATGATTATTTTACCGTGTAAAAAATATAAAAATCAAAACAATCCGTGACCCACCCAAAAACTAAACCGACCTTAAACCACTATCCACGGTAAAAACTTTCACAATACACAATGAATGTCTAATCTATTTTAGTATATTGTATAATAATGACCGCAATTGAAAGCCTCGGAAGACAAACACCCATTATTGATTTTCCAAGCTCATTATCGATTTTCCCAGTCCATACAATGCTTTTCGACTTCTTCAACGTCGATCGTGTATACACGCTTGAGCTAAATTAGTTGATTGTGCACTGTGGGCTTTGATTTATAGTGGCCGCTCAACTTTGGTTTTCTAGTTAATTAAGGAATCTTGGGCCTCCTTTATGGGCCAAACATAAAATTAGACGCAACCCATAAAATGTAGCGAAGGTGAAGAGAAGATAGGTGGTGGACATGGGTGTTGCCCATAGTTTCACTTCTCAGGGCTCACCTTTCGGAGAAAATCTGCAATACATTTTTGACGAAGAGTTTCAACTTTCAATACCAAGAAAGAATGATAGAGGTCTTAAATCCATCACTATAAAAACCGTAGTCTTTTGAGGCACTACAATCATGATATTCCTTACATGTTATGATTTTAATCGCTAATACGATGTGTCATATGGGTGGTAGCCCTTGCAGTACGCCGTCTACGATTCCTAATACGAAAGTGATGGTTCAGGCTAATGCTCCTGCATAACATTTGGAGCTGCTTCCTTCAATTTTAAGTTCCGAGTTCAATAAAGTTCAATTAAGATTGAATATATAGATTGGATTTGAATGCATTTGAATGATTAAAGTTAGTTTCCTCCAGTATTTGGTTCATTTCTGATTTGTCCTTGGAAAGCCTGGGTTTTTGTTCTTTTTCGATCTTGTTTCTCCTCTTTTATTTTCTCCCTGTAGAATATATTCTACTTGTGTTTTTTTCTCGAATATCTTGCATCCTGGTTTATGAAATTGAAAGGAAAAACTGGTGTGCGCTGCTTATGGTTGGAGATTCAATGTTTGTGCACCACTGCACTAGAATTAAGGCAATCTGCACAAGAATTTTCTTTTATATCAAGTAGATATCCTTGCAAATTTTGAGTTATTCTCCAAATCTACTAACAGAAGGCAATCTGCACAAGAATTTTCTTTTATATCAAGTAGATATCCTGCAAATTTTGAGTTATTCTCCAAATCTACTAACGAGAAGACGAAGACACGCTAAAAATTTGCAGAAACAACATCATACACACGTAGCATCAACCATCCCTCTCATCTCCAACTTACCTCCCCTTCGTCTCTCTCTTGAAAAAATGGCAACCACCTTTCTCCCTCTCGGTCAGTAGCTCCGGCCACCATCTCGGACCATCTAGCACAACCTTCATCATCATCACAATATAATTTATATTGTTCTTTAACAATCAAATTGCATGCATATAAAGCAAGACTCTTCACCTCTCCTTAGATCCATGTCCTCTAGCTTATTCTAGGTTAATCAATTCATTTCATAAATTTCTCTATGCCTTTCTAGTTGTAATTATTAATAGGACTTCATTATTTTAATACAAGAAAAATGTATTATGTGAGTATTTTGTAATTTTATGTTGTATAAGAACAGCTAACGATCATGATACCCTCGTATCTATCAACAAAAGGACTGCAACATGATTGAAGCTGCCAAATTCCACTGTGCCTATAAAGAAAACACAAGCAAAAGTTGATGTCATAGGTCAGCTTAAGACATTGCTGGATTGGATGCATCACTGCAATCAAAAGTACATGTTCTTAGTTTTTATTTTTATTATTTTCTATTTTATTGAGGTTGTATGTTTTTTTAATATAGTTTTTAAATTTTAATTTGTGTTGATCATTTGAAAATTAATATTTTTATTTTTTTGCTCTTTTATTTATTCTCAAGTCATATAACTTTTGAAACTAATAATATTTATTTTTGTCTTATTATTTTTTTGTTTTTGATGTTGTTTTTGTTAAAAATTGATTTTTGCGATTTTTTATATATAATATTTCAGATCTAATATCATGCAAATAAAACAGGTGAAAAAATTTATCCAAATTATCTACAATAAAAAATATACAATTCATTTACCCTACGTTTTGCCACAATTAGAACCAAATTTTTAATATGTAAAAAATATTAATGGTCATAAATTTTTTTATAATATTATTCATTTGAGAAAAATAATCAACCTACAAGTACAAACCTTTTGATTATTTAGTTTTTATATATTAAATTTTCATTTATTACCGTCTATACTTCTCAATTTATTTAATTAACTATATATATATATATGTGTGTGTGTGTGCGATTTTCCATGAGAAAATTGATGTCAAAAACACATTGGAAATACATGGGCAATATTCATTTTTAGCATTAAAAATACTTTTAATCCTACCTGTAGTTAAATACCGGGATTAATTTTACCTGGAACTAGAAAAAATATTATTAATGCCTATAATTTTATTTTTACAGTAATAATAATTTTTATATTCAACTCTTAATAAACTACTGTTTAGGAATGTTGTTGTTTTTGTTTTTAAAGTGATTTTTATTTATAAATATATTAAAATAATATTATTTTTATTTTTAAAAATCAATTTTGATATCAATATATAAAAATAATCTAAATATTTCAAAATATTTTAATTTAAAATAAAAATTAAAAAAATCATTTTTTTCTAAACCGTGTTTTAAACAGAGTTACAAACACTCCACATCCACAGACAATTATAACCCAGCACGTAGTTTTATCAGCAACCATCTAAGGAAAAAAAGAAAGATGGCTTCATTCTCACTCACGCTACTTTTCTTTTCTTTTTTTCTTTTTTCCTCCCTCTCTTTTCAGCGGGGTGCAAAGAAATAATTGTAAGAAATAATTGCAAATCTCGACCCCCAGGCCCATCTGCAAAAGGTCCATCTGCAAAACAATAATTCAATTCATTTCAACTTGCCTGAATTTGTGCCTTTATAGATATTTTAAAAATATATAAAATTATATTTTAACAAAATTAAAAATTATGTAGATATAAATCATCCCCTATTAAAAGAGAAATATGAGTAACTTTATTTTACTTCACACACCCATTGCTTTTCGATTGATTATGAACTAAAAATTTGCAACTAGATTTTGTCTTGGAATTATATTTTTACATGTAGATAGAGATCCTGAAACAACACTATTTATTGATCGCAAATGTTGTTCTTGATGATATTTAACCGGATGTTGTTTATCGATCAAGTAGCAAGGGATCGCAGATGACTTGACGTATCGTATGAATTTAATTCGTGATGTAATTCAAGTAGTTTGATGGAAGAATAAAAGCGATTGTGTAATTTACTTGAATTATTAATTATATTTTATTATTATCAGAATTAAATCTACAATATTTAAAAATATGTGTGTGTGTCATTTAAATTAATTTCACAAGTTGACGATAAATATGAAAAACATGATAACTAAACACTCAAAGCTGTAATTCATTAAACCTCAAACTCAATAACAATTTTAATCAAATATTTTAATTTCAGTTATGAATTGCAACTAAAAACAATTTTTAAGAAATTTTTTTCAAATTTAACCACAACAACAATAACCATGACAAAGACTATTTTAGCGAAAAATTGCAAGAAATAATTGCAAGTCTCGATCACCAAGCCGCATCTGCAAAACAATAATTCAATTCATTTTAACTTTCGTCTGACTTTGTGCCTTTCTTCTCCTGTGGGCCTATTTGTATATCCAGATACCACACATTCATAATCACGATTCACGCCTGATATATATTAATGTTTATAAAGCAGGAGGCCAAGCTACCCCCATCTCTTTCAACTAGCATCTTAACAAAAGCAAAACTGAAATTTTAGATACGAAAGCTGTGTGACCTGGATACATTGAAGAGGAAACAATGGTATTGCAGTTATAAATAACTTCTGCAGGGAAATGAAATGCATAATTTTCGTAGATTTAGACAAACCTTAAATCTTTGAATTCAAGCTTTAAAAACTCTTAAAAAAACCTGTAATAAAAATCGGCACTTCGTCAAACTTTAGAGATGCCATTCATGGTTACAAGTATAGCTCCAAAACTCGGCCTTATCAACCTGGTGATCTAATGCTTGAATTTATTTTGGGAGCATTCTCGTAGCTGATGTCACTGAGCTTACGGCATCGTGTGCTTCGTCATGGCATGACAGTGATGACTCTTCTTGAATAAAATAATCAACTAAAATCACATGATCACAGACAGTCGCTCCACCACCGGAAAGTTTCATGGGTTCGAAAAAAGGAAAAATCAAATGGAAATCAAATGGAAAAGAACCTTTCTTTACTTGAATGAAAATCAAATGCACACCGTCCCTGTTCTTGCTATAAATTCCCACTGAGTTTGTGGGAAAGACAAGACGAAAAATCACTACTCTTAAGTATGCCAAGCCAAGATACAGAAACTACCAGTAACACAAGCAAATTTATTATATCGCCAACAAAGCCACCGTGGATAAAACATCTACCTGGTGACACCCGAAATTTTCTGCTGGTCGGTGCTGCGCTGATAGCAACAGTGACCTTCCAAGCTGGAATCACTCCACCTGGCGGAGTTTGGCAAGAAAGCAAAGGCAATCATACAGCTGGACATGCTGTTTATTCTGATAAGGAGTCCCTTTCCTGATTTTCCTGATATGGAACACGATTGCATTAATGGCCTCCACTTTTCTCCTGTTATGTTTAACCTACGGCTACCCTTATTTCTTGGAAGTTCTGATCGCTGCAGTTTCTATGATGGGCACTTACAGTTCTGGGATTTATTGCATCACACCTAACAAATCAGTGTCCTTATTACCAAAAAAACAAATCAGTGTCCTTTCTCCTCCTCTTCGTCGTTGTTACTGCACCTATTGTGTTACGGTTTCTCATATGGGGTGGTAGCCGCCTTTGCAGCTCGCCGTAAGTGTATGAGGTCGTCGACTTAGTATTCCGGTTTTATGTTTCTGTTTTCAATATTCCCTTAATATCAGGGTTCTAATCTGGTCTTTGGCCATGACCTCTGTTATTTGATGTTGCTGTCATTTTGTTTTCTATTACCTTCTGTATGGCTATATAAAGCCACCAAATATGTTGAATAAGACGTGGTTCAAAATTCCAACAAAGCAAGTTTATCATTTTGTATCAGAGCCCACACCACATTTTTTTCTTTTAGCGGTAGCTGCAAACCTGTGCCAAAGTTTTTTCTTCCTTTAGCCGCAGGTAAAATAACTGAGGCCAGTTTTGTTCAACCAGCCATTCCTTAGTTTGTTTGTTGGGAACTATAATCATTAATGTAGTTGAGACTGGAGTTTCTAAGAAAACAAATCACGTGGAAACTTCAACTATTAGATGAAGTTCTAGAATATGATTTATATTATTCTCTAACATATTCATTCAAATGAAAGATTTTTGGATTTGAAATTTGCATAAACTCGTATTATCTTGTGCTTGATTTTTATCAAATAGAATGAGGTGATGAAATTCAATTTATAACCGTTGGGTCAATAAGATTTTGATACTATGTTAAGAAATCAATTCACGTAAAAATTTAAAGTGTTAAGTGAGTCTCTAAAATATAATTTATATTATTCTTTAATATTTTATCTGCGTTGATTAAATGAACAAGTACTGGGTTTGTTCCAAGAAATTATATGTTAATAATAATAAAAAATATTTTTAAATAAAAATAATTTCAAAAACAACTTCATTCCACATTATTAAATTAGTGGCGAAGTCTGTTGGGGCTTCATGGTACCCTCATCAAACCGCAGGCAATTATAACCTAGCACATAGCTGTATCGGCTAACAAATTTCTTGGAAGCTATGGCTTAAGGAAGAAAAAACAAAGGTGGTCATAAGATTGCTGGAGATACGTGGAGTTACAGAGTGGAGTGTTACAGAGCTCCTTGCTATTGCATGGGGAAGATAGACTACGTGGAGTCAGGACTCACGTGAATTACTTTATGTTTATGTTGATTTAATTAGTTGAATTAGACAGATAATTATTAAGCTGATAACAGGAATAGCGGGAAGCATAATTTCCTAGTCTTCAGCTCTCCACGTTTGTAGTTCCTATTATTTCGATTTCCTATGTATTGAATGCCCTATTTAGGCTCACAGTTTCTGGAGGAAAGGGTTAGGGAGGCAATTAATAAACAATCACCTTTTCTCTTGTTATCTCTTCTTCCCTTAATTCTCTCTTATCAGGTGCCTTCATGCTCACTCACGCTACTTTTCTTTTCTTTTTGTATTTTTCCTCCCTTTCTTTTCAGCGGGGTGCAAATAATTGTAAGAAATAATCGCAAGTCACGATCCCCCGGCCCATCTGCAAAACAATAATTCAATTCATTTTAACTTTTGTCCGACTTTGTGCCTTTCTTCTCCTGGTGGGCCTATTTGTATATCCAGATACCACACATTGATAATCACGATTCACGCGTGCTATATATAATTTTAAACTCATTGACTTGGGCAACGTTGACCATTAAGTAAATTACTTATTGGGAAATTCTTACATGAATCCGTTATATATATTTAAATTGTAAGGCCAGACTTTATATTATGAATCCATATACTATAATTAATTGCGATAAATATACAAACTTTTTATTGTTTTCTTTAAATTTCAGTTTGGCATTTATAAATTATTCTTTTTATCATATAGCATCATAGTTAATAACAGCTTAGTATTACGTTTGAGTTTTTATTTGATATAAATTATAATTTATTAAAGTACGGGAAAAAAATTTCAGATTAAACTATATTAAAGCGTAGCTTTTTATGTATGTATAAATATATAACTACCCCTACTGAAGGAGGTGTACATGTATAAAGCTCGTGATAATTAGGGTAGGCCTCGTCCTTTTAAAGGTGCAACTTCTTGGGAGCCTGAGTGCCGGTATCTCCCGCGTAAAAATGTCCCGGCCTAGTAAAATCGATAATAGAAGAAGTGTTAGCTGGTCCAAGAAGTTTCAGGTATGATAAAAGAAGAGACTCACCGAGCGATGATAGAAAAGTTCTGCTAGTAATTGTGACCTTGATTGCAGCAGTGACTTTCCAGGCTGGGGTGAACCCTCCTGGAGGGGTCTGGCAAGGTGGAAATGGTTCAGGAGCAGCAGTCTATACATCTCAAGAGTTAGCTTTCTGTTTTTTCTTGATATCAAACACTTGGGCTCTCTCCACTTGTATACTTCTCATTGCATATCTCACTTACAAGGTCACTTTCCATTTTGAAATCTTGGTTGCCACAGCTTTGATGATGATAACCTATGCATCTGCATTTTTGCTGTTACTCCTTGTGAAAATCTGCGTTTTGCTATCTTTTGAACTCAGCTTCAGTGCATTCTCACTTAATCTTTATTAATGTTGATTTAAGGGCCTCTCCTGATATTTAATAATTATTTCTGTGTTATTAGGGTTTTGTTTTGTTAACATCAATTCAAGCAAAAATAATGGAGGAAATCAAATAGTCATCACGGATCTATAGTTCATTTACAAACCAAATTCCAATGATTAATTCTTGTTTTTCATCTACTTTCTTATATTTTTGACTATGTGTTTTCCTTTATCAAATGTTTCTCTCAAGCCCAATGCAAAGAGAGCTAGAATTAGAAGGAAAAAAAGTTACAAAAATAGAGCAGCAGCCACCGTAACTTGAGAAAAAAAAGAGTCAATTTTATATATTCAACCAGGTCTTGGATAAAATTTGGACTTGTTGACATTATGAAACTTCAGCTTTAAATATTATATTTCATCACTTAACAAAATAGATGAAAAAATATAAAGATAACAAATTACTACCCATAAATTATTCATTATACATGCATAAGAAAAAATTCACTCTCATTTCATGCAACTAGAACAAAATTTACATTATTTTTAATACAAATTGTATTTAATATACAGATAAATAATAATAAAAATTAAAAATCAAAACAAAAATATAGATATATAAATACAAACAGTTATCCCATAAGGACGAAACAATTAAAGGGATCGAAATTAAAAATATATATAATAAAAACCAAAAATAATAATAAAATTGTTCGTGTTATTTATTTTGGGAACTCGTTTCTTGACATTCTCATGGCTGATGTCACAGAGCTTACGGCATCGTGTGCTTCGTCATGGCATGACAGTGATGACTCTTCTTGAATAAAATAATTATGCTTCGGCGCAAAATCAGATATATGGAAATAAAGCAATCATTTTAACTTCCCCTCCAGTTCTTCC
Source organism: Salix exigua (assembly GCA_032356905.1). Lineage (NCBI taxonomy): Eukaryota > Viridiplantae > Streptophyta > Magnoliopsida > Malpighiales > Salicaceae > Salix > Salix exigua. Next base: position 2,899,844 of record CM063601.1, read on the forward strand.
ATCATTCTTCTATTCTAATAAAAATATAATTTTAAAAGTACAAAAACACCGAATCTAATTCTACCGCCAGCCAAATCTTCTTTTTTGTATTTAAATTGGAAAAATCACACACACGTCCATATATATACACACACACACTCGATTGTATAATCAATTTTATTTTCAATAAAAACAGGGATGGTTCCAGAATTGGTAATTTCTTGGAAGCTACAGCAACCATCTCAAGGAATAAAAAATAAAGATGTATGCGGATGTTTAACGTTATATTTCAAAAATATTTTTAAAAATAACATTAACCAAAATACTAAATAATGCATGCTCACTAACGCCACTTCTTTTTCTTTTTTTTCCATTTTTCCTCCCTTTCTTTCCAGTTGCAAACAATTGCAAGTCTCGATTCCCCAGGCCCATCTGCAAAACAATAATTTAACTTTTGTCCTGGTGGGGTCCAGATACCCGACATTGATTATCACTGATTGCGAGTTTGGGTTTTTTATTTGATATAAATTATAATTTATAAAAGTACGGAAAAAAATAAATTTCAGATTAAACAATAATAAAGCATAGATTTTTTTTATATATAACCGTATGATTACCTCTACTTAATCAGGTGTAACTTGTTGAGTTGTTGGTAGGCAGAGTGCTGGTATCTCCATCTTTGCCCGAGCAAAAATGTCCCGGCCTACTAAAACCGCTACTAAAAGAAGATTTAGCTGGTTCATCAAGAAGTTTAAGTGTAATGAAAGAAGAGACTCACCGAGCGATGATAGAAAAGTTCTGCTAGTAATTGTGACCTTGATTGCAGCAGTGACTTTCCAGGCTGGGGTGAACCCTCCTGGAGGGGTCTGGCAAGAAAAAGAGCGTGCAGGAATAGCAGTCTATGCATCTCGAAAGGGTGCTTTCTATGTTTTCTTGATATCAAACACTTGGGCTCTCTCCACTTGTATACTTCTCATTGCATATCTCACTTACAAGGTCACTTTCCATTTTGAAATCTTGGTTGCCACAGCTTTGATGATGATAACCTATGCATCTGCAGTTTTTGCTGTTACTCCTCGTGAAAAGGTGCGTTTTCGCTATCTTTTGATCGCAGCTGCGTTGCCTTTTTTGATGAGGTATATGCGTCATATCTACAAGAAACACTATTTGGGGGAGAGTAAGAGTCAAGTAGAAAGTAAGGAAGGAGGAGGAGAAAAGAATGGGCAAGCAGGTGATGAACAAGTGTAGATCTTTTACATTTTGGAGGTTAAGCCCGTGCTAATGCTGGCTTTTAATCTCTACTTCCATCGTAACTCCTCCAGCTCTACCAGCCTTGCTCTTTTAGTCAGCTCTTGTGGTCTTTTATTAAAATATATGACTAGCCGTGTATGATCCCGTGTTGCTGTGATTAAATAAATCCTTTTATTTAGTATTTTAATTATATGTGAAGAGTCATTTTTAAATACTACTGAACACATAATCTTTATTATTGTAGATTAAAGGGCCTCTCCTGATTTCAAAAAATAAAAAAACTCAATTTTATATATTCAACAACCCTATAGGCTCGCCTCAGCTGCCAATCGACCTTTTTTCTTGCTTTTATCGGTTTTGGCTTTTGATGGTTTTGGTTGTGATTCTAGTTGTTTAGGCCTCAATTCTTGTAAAGGAAAACCTGTTTTTCTTTTTTAGGGCTGTTTCGGTTTCGTTGAGTCTTCCTGTATCTTCCATCTTCTATATATATTTTTGAAAATTTTCAAAAAATATTTTTGGAGTAGATGAGATTACGTGACTGTTTGGGATTTTGATTAATGTAACTTTTAAAAGTATTATTTTGTTTAAAAATATTTTAAAATATTTTTTATTTTTTATATTTTTAAACAAATAACACTCTTTTTTGTTTGAAAATATATTAAAATATTTTTTTATTATTTGTAATATAAACACATGAAAATGATCTATAATATTAAAATTTTAATTTAAAATAAAAATAATATTAGAAAATCATATTTAAAAAAATATATTTTTAAAAAAAAATGTAAAACAGTACCTACATGTCCTTCGAAACTTGAGCTTTAAATATTTCATCACTTACTAAAACATATTAGTATTTGATTGAAAACAAATCCACTTTAACACTGTACTATTTTATGACATAAAAATATAAAATATTTTATAAAATAAAATTAAAGATTATATACCCAATTATAAAATTCATATAGAAGTTTTAGGCACTCAAAATCATTTTATTCCAGAAGAAGAAGAAACAATACTTTAGAAGGTCTTTATTCCTCCAGGGACAGGCTAAGCTCCTAGTAAATATTTCTTCCGGGCTATTTTAAAAGAAAACAAATAGTTTACAGAATGACTGGGAATTGAAGGCTTCGCAAGAAAAAGGCCCATTATTGATTTTCTCAGCCCATTACAATTCATTCGAGTTCTTCAGCGCCCATCATATATACGCTTGAACTAAATTAGTCGGCTGTGCGATTTGGGCTTTGATTTAGAGTGGTCTTCGGTTTTCTAGTCCATTAAGGGATCCAGAGCCTTCTTTATGGGCCAAGCATAAAATTGGACGCAGCCCACAAAATCTAACGAAGGTGAAGAGCAGAAAATGCTGCGTCACTTTCACAATCATCAACGAGCAGAAAGAACAGTTTCCATTTTCTAATTTAAAGTTGCTTTATGCTCTTCAAAGTTCAAATATATAGGTGGCAGTCAATTCGATATCATAAAATCAATCATAAAATCATATTCCTTACATGTGACGAATATAATCGCTAATGAAAAACTTTATTAGTAGAATTGCTAATGGGATATTCTGTCGGCGTTAAAAAGCTATGATAGAGATTTGAAATACTAATTAAAAATATAATTTTAGATGATTATTTGTTGTCATCAATCCCGTTGGCGTTAAAGAGCTATGATAGAGATTTGAAATACTAATTAAAAATATAATTTTAGATGATTATTTTTTGTCATCAATCCCGTTGGAATTTTTTCAATAATATATATCTTTGATAAAATCGACGATTTTTTTCCCAAGTATAAAAGAAAGGCTTTTATGAATTTCATAAGAGAGGATTCGTTAAATAGACAACACTCATTTGCAAATTATGATATTAGAAGCCCCCTGTAATTGCAAACACTTAGAAATAGAAGCCTTTTTCATGTAGCCCCCCGTAAATAAGATGTTAATAGAGCTAGGAACCGGGGTATAAGACTTGAGGAAACTTCCTTATCAGTCCCAAAAGTTGATTTCTACTGGCTGACTTTTCTTTTTTGGTTTGAAAAATGAGAAAAAAGATTTCATTCGTACCATTTCAATATATATATATATATGGAGATTTTTAATATCATTTTAGTGGGGAGAGGTAATTTTACGTTGTATAAGAACAGCTAACGATCATGATACCCTCATATCCATCAACAAAAGGACTGTGGCATGATTGAAGTCACCAAATTCCACTATGACTATAAGGAAAACACAAGCAAAAGTTGATGCCACAGGTCAGCTTAAGACATTGCTGGATTGGATGCATGGATGCAATCAAGATGAAGCCCCATCGTTAATTTTCCAATTAATTGAATTCTTTATTTTATTTTAACTCTTGTTTTTTTTATATATTTCTGAAATAACTTTTTATTTTTTTCAATGTTTATATGTATATGCTCTTAGTTTTTGTTTTTATTTTTATTATTTTCTATTTTGCTGAGGTTATATATATATATTTTTTTTTTTAATTTAGTCCTTAAATTTTAATTTATATTGGTGATCATTTAAAAAATAATATTTTTTTTTATTTTTTTTATTCTTCAAGTCATATAACTTTTTGAAGCTAATAATATTTATTTCTGTCTTGTTATTTATTTTATTTCTTAAAATATTTTTCATTTATAAATATATTAAAATGATGATTTTTTAAAAAAAATAATTTTGATATTAACATGTAAAAATAAAAATAGTCTGAATATATCAAAATATTCTAATTTAAAATAAAAATTAATGTTTTTTTTTCTAAACCATTTTTTAAACACAATTACAAACACTCCAAACCCGCGGACAATTATAACCTAGCACATAGCTGTATCAGCAACCATCCAAGGAAGCAAAAACAAAGATGGCTTCATGCTCCCTCACTCTACTTTGCTCTTTTTTCCCATCTTTCATCCGTTTCTTTTCAGCGTTGGGTGCAAATAATTGTAAGAAATCTCGATTCCATCTCGATTCCCCAGGCCCAACTGCACAACAATAACTCCATTCATTTTAACTCTTGTCTGAAATCTGAATTTGCACCTTTCTTGTCCTGGTGGGGCTATTTGTAGACCCAGATACCCGACATTGATAATCACGATTCACACCTGTTTTGTATAATTTTAAATTCATTGACTTGGGTAAACGAATGGAGTTATCCACCTAAAAAAATAGATATATAAATATAAACAAAAAATCAACAAGAACCAAACAATTAAAAAGATAGAAAATAAACCAAAAAATAAAATATTAAAAACCAAAAATAATAAAAAATATTATTCATATTAAAACGAGCTAAAATAAATATTTTCTCCCAGCAGGGAAACTCGGGCTAATGGCCCGTGTTAATTATTGCGGGAATTCGTTTCTTAACATTCTCATAGCTTATGTCACAGAGCTTACGCCTCGTGTGTTTCATCATGGCATGGCAGTGATAACGCTTCTTGAATAAAATAATCATACTTCCGCGCAAAATTATATATATGGAAATAAAGCAAGCATTTTAACTTTTCCCCTCGAATTCTTCCATCGTTCTTCTATTCTAATAAAAAATATAATTCAAAAAGTAAAAAAACACCGAATCTAATTCTACCGCGAGCCAAATCTTTTTTTGTTGTATTTAAATTTGAAAAATCACACGCACATCTATATCTATATATCTATATTTAAATTTGAAAAATCACACACATCTATATTTATATAGATAGATAGATAACTCGAAAATATAATCAATTTTATTTTCAATAAAAAGCAAGGATGATTCCAGAATTGGTAATTAAATAAAATTAGAATTCTTAATTTTTCATATCTTAGTAATTAATGTGTATAATAGATAGATGCAGCACGTCTCTTGTACTAAGTGAGTCTCGGTCCCTCCTAATTCTAAATTATTGAACACCAAAAGAAAAAGGAAATTATAAAAAAACAGCACTTCCCGTCCCTTTCCAGATTTTCCTGATATGTAACACGATTGCAGTAACGTCCCCCACTTTTCTCGTGTTATGCATAATGTAACAGTCCGGCAACATGCTACGGAACAAACCCCACCGTAGTTAGTAGAAAAGAAGACTTGCCGAGGACTTGCTGAAATGGGGAAGATGACGAGCTGAGGCTTGGGAGAGGTTGAAGAGAGACGATGAAGCTGAGAAAGGAGCCGAGATCGAGAAGAAGAACTGAAGAAATGAGCTGAGAAAGAAGTCCAAATCGAAGGGACGGATGGGAAATGCACAAGGAAAGACGTGCAAAGCTTGCGAAGAAGCCTTGAGGTGGCAACCAGGGGACATGTACCGCACGCACAAGGACGATAGAGGTCGATGACGTGTATGGACGAGATCAAGGGAAGGAGACTTACGTGGACGGCCGGATGAGGAGGCTTCAGCGCGCACACGGTGGCAAGAAGGACAAGAAACGGTGCCGTTTAAGAGAGAAATAGAGTTCTTTTCAACTTGTTCAAACAATGAGTCATCCTTATCTGATTACTTAGAATTTGAATTATTAGGATTAGTTTTGAATAATTATTAGGAGGGAATAAGGCATAAATAAGGGGAGAAGGGTCGTGAGAGGCGGAAATTGCTTTGAAGCAAATCACATTCACCCAGGAGGCCGGGCTACCTCAAGTCGCCTGAAAACTTTAGCTTAGGGTTCATTTCATTAGCAATTCGATCGTCTCTTGGTGACAGTTATTTCAATTTTTCCAGTTGTTTCGGTTTTATCCTGTAAGCTCAGGTTAATAAAAGCCAAGTATTGATTTTCAATTTAAGTCCATTACAAGTGGTATCGAGCCACGCTCCTCGGATGGTCGAAGGAACCGGAGTTTCACACTCCGGTCCAGCACAGGTTGTTCATTGCTAGTTTCCACATGGAGGGAAAAGCAATCACATGGTACCAGGAATTGGAGGAAACAGGAATCCTCACCAGTTGGGAGGCCTTCGTAAAGGCTCTCCAAATACGTTTCGGGTCTTCGTCTTACGACGACCCCATGGAGGCATTGATCAATGTCAAACAGACCACTTCAGTAGAGATTTATAAAACCCAATTCGAAATGCTGTCGAACAGGGTTAGGGGGTTGTCAGATTCTCACAGACTGAGCTGTTTTCTTGGAGGACTAAAAGATGAAATAAAAATGGAAGTGAGGATGTTAAACCCACAGAATTTGGTTGCGGCCTATGGGTTAGCAAGGATGCAAGAAGAGAACTTGAGTGTTATGAGGAAGGCCTGGAAGCCCAGTACTACGGGATTTCAAGGTCGGGGACCAGTTCCCCTTCAACCCAGGAGTGAGAAACCGGCTTTCATACAGTGACTCACACCAACCCAAATGAAAGAAAAAAAGGACAAAGGCCTTTGCTTCAAGTGTGATAGCAAATGGGGGTCGGGCCACAAGTGTGGGGGGCCTAAACTGTTCTTAATAGAGGAGCTAGAGGACGAGGTGGAAGAGAAGGATCTGCTAACCGAAGATTTAATAGACTTGGGAGACATACAAAAGGGGGACAAGGATGAAATTGGCATATCTCTACATGCCATTATTGGGAATCCTAACCCTAAAATAATGCGGGTTGAAATCAAGTTGGGTGGCCATACTTTCGTGGCCTTGATAGACACGGGAAGTACCCACAATTTTATTCATCCTAGAGTAGCTAGGAAGGCTGGGCTGAAAATCCTAAGGCATCAGCCCATTGGGGTCAATATAGCTGACGGGTCCATGTTGTAGAGTGAAGGGAGCTGCCCGGGGATTGAATTAATGATACAGGGGGGACAGTTTGTCACCAAGGCCTATATCATAAAGCTAGGAGGGTGTGAGAGGGTGTGATATTGTGCTAGGGATCCAATGGCTCAGGAGCTTAGGCCCTATACTTTGGGACTTCTCGGCCCTAAAAATGGAGTTTAAAAAGGAGGGTAAAACGGTGCACATTTGTGGAATGGACATGGAGGAATCTGAGGTAGATTGCAGCCCAAGGTTTTTGCAGGAACTAAGGAGGGCAGAAGAAGGCCTGATCTTACAGTGTCAGGAGATGAGGCCCACTCGGCGAGAGATCCCAAAACCGGTGGAAAGCCTACTCGCTGGAATTTAGGGAAGTTTTCAGAGCCCAGGGCCTTCCGCCCAACCGGACCAAGACCATTCGATAATATTGAAGGAGGGACGTCCCCAATCAATGTTCGACCCTACAGGTATCCCTATTATCAAAAACTGAAATAGAAAAACTTATTAAAGAAATGTTGTCAGCAGGAACCATAAGGCCTAGCCAGAGCCCTTTTCATCTCCGATCCTGCTAGTCGGGAAGGCGGATGGGTCGTGGAGAATGTGTGTGGACTACGGGGCTCTTAACAAGGAGACTGTGAAGGACAAGTTTCCTATACCAGTAGTGGAAGAATTACTAGATGAGTTGCATGGGTCACAAATTTTTTCAAAACTGGATCTCAGGTCGAGGTTCCATCAAATTAGAATGAGGGAGGAAGATATTCCCAAAACCGCTTTCGAACTCATGAAGGGCATTACAATTTCGGTAATGCCATTCAGCCTCACCAATGCCCCGTCGACATTTCGAGTTTGATGAATAATGTTTTTAGGCCACATTTGAGAAAGTTCGTGTTGGTTTTCTTTGATGACATCCTAGTCTATAGCCCCAATGTGGAAGAACATCAAAAACACTTACGGGTGGTTTTGAAACACTCGTTAAAGCACAAACTATTTGCTAAGCGATCCAAATGTAGATTTGCAAGTGGGAGATTGAGTATCTCGGGCATATTGTTTCGGGCCAGGAGTGCATGCAGACCCGAGTAAAGTAGAAGCTATGGTAAGGTGGCCCAAACCTAGAAACCTCAAATCCCTAAGGGGCTTCTTGGGCTTGATCGGATACTACCGCCGATTCATCAAGGGCTATGGGGCAATTGCAGGACCATTAACTAAGCTTCGAAAAGGGGCCTTTAAGTGGGACTTGGAGGCGGAACAAGCCTTTGAAAACTTAAAAAAGCGAGTGTCAACACCCCAGTCCTAGCACTACCAGATTTTAGTCAAACTTTTATAGTGGAATGTGATGCTTGAGGGTAGGGATCGGTGCGAGTATTGATGCAAGGAGGCGGACCCATCTCTTACTTTAGTAAGGGCCTAAAGGGAAGAGAGTTATTACTATCTACCTATGAGAAGGAATTCTCGGCACTAATTTACGCTATTCGAAGTGGAGGCCTTACCTACTAGGTCAAGCCTTCAAGGTGAAGACTCGACCAAGCAAAGCCTCAAGTATCTGCTAGAACGGAAGGTTGGGACGCCTACACAGACAAAAATGGCTATCTAAATTAATTGGCTACGACTTTGTAGTCGAATTTCGAGCGAGAAAGGAGAACCTAGTGGTCGATGCGTTATCAAGGGTGGAGGAACCAGCAGAAAAGGCACGTTATGGGCCATTTCTACACCTATTGTGAAGTGGACGAGACCAGCTAAAAGACAGCTATCAAAATGATCCGGAAATTCAAGAGATCATGCAACAGATAGAAAAAGAGACAGTGGGTGTACTCGAGGCTCCGACCATACAGACAGATCCAGACATGCCAAGGAACAAAAGCGGGAAATTAGCTCACAAATACTACGGACCCTTCAAAATCACAAAAAAATAGGAGAGGTGGCTTACCAGCTAGAGCTACCTATGGAGGTCCGAATTCACAACACCTTCCATGTGTCGCTGCGAAGAAGTGGGTGGGGAGAGGAGTTGTTCCAGAACCTCAACTACCCGAGCTTGCACCGGAAGAGCCCCAACCCGAGCCAACCGAAATCATTGGACCAAAGGAGCCAAACCTCGAGAACAAAAACCACAAAAGAAGTACTTGTTGAGATGGCAAGGACAAGCTAAAGAAGACGCAGTTTGGGTCGAAGAAGAGTGGCTAAAGAAAACTTACCCTCACCTTGAGGGCAAGGTTTTTGAAGGGAGAGGAGTTGTAATGATCCAAGCAACATGCTACTGAACAAACCCCACCGTAGTTAGTAGAAAAGAAGACTTGCCGAGGACTTGCTCGAAATGGGGAAGATGACGAGCTGAGGCTTGGGAGAGGTTGAAGAGAGACGATGAAGTCGAGAAAGGAGCCGAGATCGAGAAGAAGAACTCGAAGAAATGAGCTGAGAAAGAAGTCCAAATCGAAGGGACGGATGGGAAATGCACAAGGAAAGACGTGCAAAGCTTGCGAAGAAGCCTTGAGGTGGCAACCAGGGGACATGTACCGCACGGACAAGGACGATAGAGGTCGATGACGTGTATGGACGAGATCAAGGGAAGGAGACTTACGTGGACGGCCGGATGAGGAGGCTTCAGCGCGCACACCGGTGCAAGAAGGACAAGAAACGGTGCCGTTTAAGAGAGAAATAGAGTTCTTTTCAACCTGTTCAAACAGTAGTCATCCTTATCCGATTACTTAGAATTTGAATTATTAGGATTAGTTTTGAATAATTATTAGGAGGGAATAAGGCATAAATAAGGGGAGAAGGGTTGTGAGAGGCAGGAAATTGCTTTGAAGCAAATCACATTCACCCAGGAGGCCCGGCTACCTCGAGTCGCCTGAAAACTTTAGCTTAGGGTTCATTTCATTAGCAATTCGATCGTCTCTTGGTGACGGTTATTTCAATTTTTCCAGTTGTTTCGGTTTTATCCTGTAAGCTCAGGTTAATAAAAGTCAAGTATTGATTTTCAATTTAAGTCCATTACACATAACCTACGGTTACCCTTATTTCTTGGAAGTTCTGATTGCTACAATTTCCATGATGGGCACTTACAGTTCTGGGATTTATTGCATTACACCTCACGCATCAGTGTCCTTTCGCCTCATCTTCGTCGCTGCTCCTGCACCTATTTTTATTCTTGAATTTATTTTTTTTATTATTCATGCAATAATAATAATAATAATAATAATAATAATTTTTTAATGTTTTTGAGGTTTTTTTATATAATTTAATAATTTTTATTGTTTAACAATAATAGTAATGATATTTTAAATTTTAAATTTTCGATGTTGCTGTAATTATAATAGAAGGTATTTATAAATATTATATTAAACTTTGCATGTATAAATATTATATTTTATTTTTAAAATAGAAAAATCTATTAATTATTTCAATTTCAATAATTATAAAACTATTTGCTCCACTCTCAATGTAGTGCGATCAATTTAACTAATAATTTCTATTTGATGAGATGGGTTCACCTGTGATGATTTTGTATCTTTACATTGCTTTAAAAAATAAATCAAGGATGGGACATAAAATTCATCTTCGGTTTAATTTTATATTTTTAATCCAATTTGAGGTTCTTTAATTGATAAATTAGGTTTTTAAAATATCGATTGTGTTTATATGAAAAGAAGTTGAAAAATAATTTTTAATTCAAACTATCTTTTACTTTTAAGTCATCATTGTGGTTGCCAAACTTGACATTTGCCTTATTTTGTCTCGTACGAACAGAGGCGAATACATGTCATAGTCACCTTTAACGGAGATAAAAAATGAAAAAGAAAGCTTAGGTATGCAGAGCTGATTGTGCATTCCTTAGCATGTGGACTTTTTTTTTTACGCACTCAAACATATAGCCCTTTTTAATTTAATTTAAGATTAATTAAAGAAAAGTGGGAGATGTTTAACGAGAAAAATACTTACTTTTAATTGAAATCACTAAAAATAAAATAATAATAAAAATATATGATATTTTTTTAATAGAATGACGTTTAATTCTTAATTGGTTTTTTACTAAGAGTAAAAAATTGTTTTCTAATATTAGCAGATGTTTTATTCAACTCTTCTCTCTCTCTCTCTCTCTGTATATATATATATATGTTTAATTAAATGAAAACTGATTAAAAGAAACAAAGTTATTAACTCAATTGGATATATAGCCAATGTTATGAGATTAAATAATTTAATATTTATCTATCTATTAATTTTATTGTTAAGTTTTTAATCATTAACAATTATTTATTGCATTTATTTCCGTATATACTTCTCAATACATACATACATACATATATATATATATATATATATATATATATATATATATATGATTCGCAATGAGAATTTTGATGTCAAAAACAAATTGGAAACACATGCTCAATATTCATTTTTAGCATTAAAAATACCCATGGTCAGATACCGGGATTTTAAAATTAAATACTGAATTTTACTTGGAAATATAAAAAATATTATTAATGCTAGTATTTTTGTTATTTACATTAATAATTGTTTTCTTAAATCAACTTTCAAGAAGTAATGAGAGTGTAGTTAATGTTATTTTAAAATATTTTCTATTTAAAATATATTAAAATAATATTTTAAAAAAATAATATCAACATATGAAAATGATTTAAAAATACCAAAAATTTTAATTTAAAATAAAGCATAAAAATAAAAATAAAAATAAAACTTTTTTTTCAAAAACACTTTTAATTTTTTTTTAAAATATATTTATAAACCAAAAAATAACATTAAAAAATAGTTCAATCAAACTAACAAACACTTAATTCATGGTCACTCACGCTATTTTTTTTCCTTCTATTTTTCAGTTGCAAATAACTGTAAGAAATAATTGAAGTCTTGATGCCCCAGGCCCATCTGCAAAGCAATAATACAATTCATTTTAACTTTTGTCCTGGTGGGGCCCAGATACCCGCATTGTTTATTACAAATTGCGATAAATATATAGAATTATAGATTGTTTTTATATATAAATATATGATTACCCCCCTCCTTCGTTCGGTGTAACTTGTTCTTGTTGGTAGCCAGAGTGCAGGTATCTCCCGCAAATCTTTGCCCGAGCCAAAATGTCCGGGCCTACTAAAAGAAGTGCGAGCTGGTTCAAGCATTTTCAGTACGATCACAGCAGGGACTCACCGAGCGATGCTAGAAATGTTTTGCTGGTAATCGTGGCCTTGATTGCAGCAGTGACTTTCCAGGCCGGGGTGAACCCTCCTGGCGGCGTCTGGCAGGAAGGAGATCATGCAGGGAGAGCAATCTACGCATCTCAACAGTTTGCTTTCTATGTTTTCCTGATATCAAACACTTTGGCTCTCTCCTCTTGTATACTTGTCATCACATCTCTCACTTACAGGTTTCCTTTCCATTTTGAAATCTGGGTTGCCACAGCTTCGATGATGATAACCTATGCATCTGCAGTTTTTGCTGTTACTCCCCGTGAAATTGTGCGTTTTCGCTATCTGTTGATCGCAGCTTCAGTGCCTTTTTTGATGAGGTGTCTGGGTTATTTCATCAAGAAATACTGTTTGGGTTATTTCGTCAAGAAATACTGTTTGGGTTATTTCATCAAGAAATACCGTGTGGTTGAGAGTAAGAGTCAAGTAGAAAGTCAGGAAGGAGGAGGAGAAAAGAATGGGCAACCAGATGATCAACAAGTGTAGATCTTTTACATTCTGTAGGTTAAGCCCGTGCTAATGCTGGCTTTTAATCTCTACTTCCATTGTAACTCCTCCAGCTCTACCAGCCTTGCTCTTTTAGTCAGCTCTTGTGGTCTTTTATTAAATAATATAACTGGCCGTGTATGATCCCGTGTTGCTGTGATTAAATAAATCCTTTTATTTAGAACACTTCATTTTTATTATTGTTGATTAAAGGGCCTCTCCTGGTATTTAATAATTATTTCTCAAGGGTTGTTAGGGTTTTGTTTTGTTAACATCAATTCAAGCTAAAATAATAGATGGATCTAAAGTTCATTTATAAACCAAATCCCACTGATTAATTCTTTTTTTTCATCTACTTTTTATATTTTTTTCTATCTGTTTTCCTCTATCAAATGTTTCTCTACGAGACAGTTAGATTAGAAAAATAAATTAAAAAATGAAAAAAGCTACCACCGTGACTTGAAATAATAATAATAATAATAAAAACTTTTAAAAAATGTTTGGGATTATTGATTAATGTTGCTTTTAAAAATGTTATTTGTTTAAAAATATATTAAAATTATTTTTTTTATTTTTAAAAATTATTTTTAATAGCAGCATATAAAAATGATCTAAAAATACTAATATTTTTTAATAAGACACGTCAACATATCATATTATAACAATAATATCGAATCTTTAACATCTAAAATTATTATTACTATTACTCCTAAAACTATATAAAAAATATTAAATTACCCCGAAAAAAAAATTCAAAAACATTAACAAAAAAGAAAACATGAAAAAAAAAACTAAAACTATTATTATTGTTGTTGTTGTTGTTTTAATAATGGAAAAAAACAAAATTAAATTAAAGAATAAGAAAAGACTAAAAACTTTAAAAAAAAAACAAACAAAATAAAATAAATGATAAAAAAACAATTAGCTGGAAAAAAATCACTTTGACTTGAATTTTTTTTTTAAAAAAACTAATAAAAAAACTAAAAGAAAGAAGGGGCAAGCAGGTGATGAACAAGTGTAGATCTTTTACATTTTGTAGGTTAAGCCCGTGCTAATGCTGGCTTTTAATCTCTACTTCCATCGTAACTCCTCCAGCCCTACCAGCCTTGCTCTTTTAGTCAGCTTCTTTTATTAAAATATATGACTAGCCGTGTATGACTATGATCCTTGTTGCTGTGATTAAATAAATCCTTTTATGTTATATTTTAATTATATGTGAATAGTCATTTTTAAATACTACTGAACACTTGATCTTTATTATTGTCGATTAAAGGGCCTCTCCTGATTTCAATACTTGTTTCTCAAGGGCTGTGTTAGGGTTTTGTTTTGTTAACATCAATTCAAGCTAAAATAATAGAGGAAATCAGATATTCATCACGTTTCTAAAGTTCATTGATAAACCAAATCCCAATGATTAATTCTTGTTTTTCATCTACTTTTTGTATTTTTCTGTCTGTTTTCCTTTATCAAATGTTTCTGTCCAATGTAAGAGACAGTAAGATTAGAAAAACAAATTAAAATTAAACAAAGCAACCACTGTGACTTGAAATAATAGTAAGAAAAACTTGATTTTATATACCCAACAAGTTCTTGGATAAAATTTGGAGTAGTTGAGAACTTGAGATTACGGGACCGCTTGGGATTATTGATTAATGTTGATTTTAAAAATGTCATTTGTTTAAAAATATATTAAAATGATTTTTTTATTTTTAAAAAATTATTAAAATGATTTTTTTTTGTAAAATTTAAAATAAAAAATAATATTAAAATTTTTTATTTTTTTTTAAAAACATTTTTAAAAGAAAATGTAAAGCAGTACCTACGTGTCCTTCTTCGAAACTCGAGCTTTAAATATTTCATCACTTACTAAAACATATTAGTATTTGATTGAAAACAAATCCACTTTAACACTGTATTTTATGACATAAAAATATACAATATTTATATAAATAAAATTAAAGATTATATACCCCAGTATAAAATTCATATAAGTTTTAGGCACTCGAAACCATTTTATTCCAGAAGAAGAAGAAGAAGAAACAATACTTTAGAAGGTCTTCATTCCTGGAGGAGATGGGCTAAGCTCATAGTAAATATTTCTTCCGGGTTATTGTAAAAGAAAACAGATAGTTTACACTTTACATAATGACTAGGAATTGAAAGCTTCGCAAGACAAAGGCCCATTATTGATTTTCTCAGCCCACTACGATTCATTCGAGTTCTTCAGTGCCCATCATATACACGCTTGAACTAAATTAGTTTTGCTGTGCGCTTTGGGCTTTGATTTAGAGTGGTCTTTGGTTTTTTAATCCATTAAGGGATCCAGAGCCTCCATTATGGGCCAAACATAAAATTGGACGCGGCCCACAAAATCTAACGAAGGTGAAGAGCAGAAGATGCTGCGTCACTTTCACAATCATCAACAAGCAGAAAGAACAGTTTCCATTTTCTAATTTAAAGTTGCTTTATGCTCTTCAAATTTCAAATATATAGGTGGCAGTCAATTCGATATCATAAAATCAATCTTAAATTTGCATCTATGCATATTAATTATGACTTAAATGACTTATTTTAAACTTACTTTATCGGAAATTATTTTTAAAAAGCTCAAGGTTAAAAAAAATAAATAAATTATATAGTTATGAGCTTGACTATTTATCCATATTCTTTTTTTTTTTTTATTTTTTTTATTAAAATTAATAAATATCAAAAGATAAAGTGGATCCATGTATTTTTCTTAGATTGAATTGATTCTTCAACTAACTATTAAAAAAAACATAAATACATAACAAGGATTATGTTTTTTTGCTTGATAGATAGCATAGAACACCTGGTAAACAAATATACATAGCATGTTTATAATATCTCGAAAAAAACCTTGTGAATAAAAATGTCTAATTTATGATATGTACAATATGTTTCAAGTTCAAATTAAAATGTATATTTTTTATAAAAATATGAAATAATTATAATTTTTATTCATTCACTCATATCTATAAAATAATTTTATAGAATGGTCCGAAGCAAAAAAAAATCTCTAAAGAAAACCTAGTAAATAAAAATGTTTGGACAAGAAGTTCAATAACAAGATAGGATTTTGACCAACGTGGAATGAAAATGGAAGTTAGAGAGAGAGAGAGTTGCTGTCCATGATTGCACATGCTGCGTGTCCCCCTTACAAGAATCAGTACAACTGTCAAATAGAGCTATCCGCCATCACTTCCCAAAATGAACCACAACAAGACAGAGCTCTTTTGTCAACTACCAATGCACTAACCATGACAGCCTTTACGCTCACCACTGGTGTTTCTTCCTGAAGTTTTGTCCAATCAAGCAGCTCATTGCCATATCCTGTGCTTTTTAGTGCCCACCCCAAAAGTTCAGAGAATCCTAACATGGACAGAAACAAGGAGCATCGACCCAATCATCCACGATGAAAAAAGAAACAAAAAAAAACCGAGTCAACCCAGTACATTTTGGAGGTCAATGGTACAACAGAGAGATAGAATTCGATAGCCAAACTGTGAGGAACATAGTCACATCTGTACATACAGAGTAAACTGAAATTCAAACCCATGAAATAAAACAAAATTAAAAAACCAAGTTGGTTTGGTACAATCCAATATACGAGAGAGGAGACTGAGGGTAGTCACCACCTCTGTAACTAACTACATGTTTTAGGGATTATAATCAATCAAGCTATAGATGTATATAGCTCAAACAGCAAGTTGCTGTTGTTGATGGGATGTCTCATCTTCATTGAAGCACAAGTGAACTTTCAGTGATCTACCCAAGTTCAATGAAGATTCAGCTAAATTCAGAGAAGGTTGCTGCATCATCTCTCTCTGAAGGTAGGAGCAATAAGTGTGGAAAGTGTTTGGAGTCACATTTAAATGGAATCCTAATCCAAAAAGAAAATCCACTTCAAGATAGTTCATCTCAATTGTGCTAATCCCTCCAACTCTTGCATAGTAAGCATTGTTGTAATACCTGAAAAATCACAGAATAGGAGTCAGAATTTGAAGATGAGTTTTACTATTGCCATAACAGGAGACCTTGGGAGGCATTTTTTAACAGATACTGGTCTTTAAATTACCATTTGGATGATTTTGTGATTCACGAACATCATATGCATCTAAACTTTAAAGTGGCTAGCTGGAAGTTCAGAGTAGGGAGTCACATGGCTGGAAAAAAAAACAAGTGCTACTTTACAGAAAAAAACCAAGAACTTCTTAAATAAATAAAAAACAAAAAAGAACCAAACTTCTCCTAGCTGGGTTTATAGAGTTCCAAACCCAGATCATAGGATCATGAGATAGAGAAAATGACCATGAAATCGCAGATAATTGGGCAAATTCAAATCAAGGGAAGCAATTTAAAGAAAATAAATCCTCTACAAGGAAATCAAATAGCTTCCATTTTCGTCGAGCACTGGAGAATTGCGAATCCAGGGGTGTGTGTGTGTGTCCATTTCACGAATTTCAAGAGTCCAACATTGTTTAAAACCAGAGCAAGAACCAACAAATTCCCAGAAGCCATATCCACGAAATTCAAATCTCCACTAAAGAAGAATCGAGAACTTACATGTCATCCATGAACTTCGCAGAAACCAAGACACTTGTTATAAGCAACCGATGAACATTGAAAGAATTGATAGGCAAAGAAGGTTGTCTTTGAGCAAACCTATCAAGATAAACATACGCAACAACGAAGCAAGAAGGGCTACAATTTGCGTACTTGAAAATTCTCTCCAAGTAACTTTGAATAGAGATAGTTGGCCTGGTCAGTCCATGGAAGACTGAAATCTTCGGCGGCTGAAATTCAAGGTTAAGATCATTATAATTAGCAACCCTTTGAAGCAAAGAAGAGAGAAATGTGATTGATTTTGGCATCATCTCTGGATTCTCTAGCTCTGCCATTGATGGGCAAATTTTGGTGCTAAATGCTTGTTTCGGGTTTTGACAAAATAGTATGCGTCTACATATAATAAAAGCAAGCGTGGTGGTTAATGGGTTTGGTAATTTTATGGAAGAAAATACCCTTCTGTTTTTAAAATATGACCTGTAGGTCCTTATTCATTAGTGGAGTTTAGCCTTCTGTATCCTCTCTAAAGTAATTGGATTTGAGCTGGGTTAATGATGATAATTTTAATTTCAAACTTAATTTGATAGAGAGGGAACAAGAAGGTGGTTCGACACTGGATTGTTTCACCTTATATGATATATTGAATTATCTTATATTTTAGATGTAGTTTTTTATTTTATTTTTGCCGGTTGATTAGTGTATTCTCTTTCTTTATTTTATTTTGGGGCTTTATTTTGGTGAGAATAGTGATGGACAAGCCATCCCATCATGTGATTACATGTGGAAAGTATTGTGCGATCATAAAAATTTAAGGGTCCCACGTTATGAGAGATCTTGCATGTGTTTTGATTCTACAATCTACACAATAAGGTGACATGACATGGATTTGCTGTATTAGTTCATGGCATGAACAGATGCTAGCTTTTGTTTTGTCAATTAAAAACATACGAAGCAGATTAGAGATCAGGAATCTTGGTCAGGATAATTGTGGGAACTAATGCAATCCTTTGGTTTTTTCTTGCTTTCATGGTGGCACGACCTGAAGCTCCCATGTTTTGTTGGAAAAGGATATCATTGGCCAGCCAATTTTTAGAATATAAGTTGCATGAGATTGTGTTTTAAAATTATTTTTGAAAATGATTTAAAAATATTATTTTTAGTGTTTTAGATCATTTTGATATTGTGATGTCAAAAATAATTTTTGGCGTTTGGTATTGCGGTGCGATCTGCGATTCGCAGATCGCACCGCAATTTGGTGTTTGGTTAACAAAAAAAAGCGCTTTTTTTGTGTGGGACCCACACCAAATTATATCCAAAACGCCGATTCAAAAAAAGCTGGAAATTGATGCTTTTTCGATTGCGATTGCGATTGCGTTTCAAAGTGCTTATCGTGCCGAAATACATCAAAATAATACTTTTTATTTTTAAAAATCATTTAAAAATCAGTTTTATTAAAAAATACATTAAAATATCATTTTTTATTTTTTAAATGTATTTTTAATATCAATTTTAAAACAATAAAAAAATTTATTTGAAAAAAAATACTTTTAAAACAAAATGTGAAATAAGCACGAAAGGTATTGGGGTTTTTCTTTATTACTATTCAGAATTTTCCATCTTGAATTTTATTATTATTTTTCAGGCTATTATTTTCCATATATTTTGTTTTTCTTTCTCTCATATACGTTAGTTGGATTGTTTTTTATTTCAGTAAAACCATTAAATCATGTTTTCTCTAAATTTGATTATTCAATTTAATGTAGTCAAATTCCTATAATCAATGACATATGAAAATTAAATTCATTAATAATAATAATAATAATTATCATAATAAAGTTAACGCAATCTTAACGTTAACACAATCTCATCTTTATTATTCGTTCAACTTTTAATTAAGTGTGATTCAAAAGTGGTGTCTGGGAGAGAGGTTTTTGAAAAAAATTGATTTTTTTTTTATTTTTTATTTTTTATTTTAAATTAATTTTTTGTGTGTTTTTAGATATATTTGATATGTTGATGTAAAAATATATATATATATATATATAATTTTATTTTAATGTAATTTCACAAGTTAAAAGCAATATGAAAACCTTGGTAACCAAACATCCAAAACTGTTTTTTTTTCAACCTCCAACTCAACCACAGTTTTAACCAAACACTTCACTGCTTATTTTGAACCACAGTAAAACGCTTTTTTGAAACTGTTTTTTTTAACCTCAATCGAAAAAACAAAAACAATGTCAAATATACGAAGCAGATTAGAGATCAGGAATCTTGGTCAGGATAATTGTGGGAACTAATGCAATCCTTTGGTTTTTTCTTGCTTTCATGGTGGCACGACCTGAAGCTCCCATGTTTTGTTGGAAAAGGATATCATTGGCCAGCCAATTTTTAGAATATAAGTTGCATGAGATTGTGTTTTAAAATTATTTTTGAAAATGATTTAAAAATATTATTTTTAGTGTTTTAGATCATTTTGATATTGTGATGTCAAAAATAATTTTTTTAAAAAAAACATAATTTTAAAGTATTTTTAAATAAAAAATATTTTAAAAAACAACCTCCATAAACAATATTCTCAAATAGACAAATAGTTTCACAACTATCAAAAGGGATGCCCTGCTAGCTAGCAGGTTAAGCTTTTCTGCAAGTTTGACAGGAAACGAAAACTTTGGATCTATACAGGCTGGTCTGTGGTTGGATTTGGCCTGGATCCATTGACTTGTTAAGACTTGAGGGCTGTGATCGTAATGATAGATGATATATAGATGAAATGCTGCATGTACAACTTTACAAGAAATCTACACTTAATTTGGCTATTCTTTATCTGAATTGACCCCATCAATGGAAACACCGAAAGCTGTCAAATTGAAAGCACTGCCACTTGAAAGCATGGAAAAACCATGCACGCATTGCATCCAGCACTACCACCTGCCATTTGTTCCGAAAATCAAGCCTGCTTGCATGCATCCCCTGAACGTGTTTCCCTGATATATCATTATTATTATGATGATGGTTTTTCTGATCTCATTTTGCAAAAATAGGAGAAATTCAATAATATTTATGTAAAATAATGATGAAAATTAATTAATCTTTTAATATAATGCAAAACAAAACACGAATATACCGCTCTACACCGCCGCTGCACAGAAATAAATAAACGGAGCTCCAAGCTACAGGCTTCACCATGCTAGCTGAAAATTACCACGTTGCTGCATGGTTTTGAAAACTCGAGGGCTGTTTAGGACAAAAACACGATGCTAGCTATAGAAATAAAAAGAAAACGTGACTTTACAGCACAAGCCGCAGTACATTTACACCTTCTTCTTTGTCTTTTCCACAGCCTTCTCCAGCCGACTGCCCTATAAAATATAAGGTTTAAAATACAGTTAGCCTGGAAAATTCTCTTCTGTCTTGATTAACACTTGTTTATGCTCTCCTTCCTCTAAAGTTTAACGAAAAAGGAAAATTCACTTTAACTTTGCCTGGATAGTAATCGTATTTTAATTGCTTTCCATGTCGCCATCTCATATTTGAAGAACACAGTTTTTACATGGATTAATTTTTAAGAATAGATATGTTTTTCTCTCATTTTGCACGAAAAGGATTAAAAGATACTCTAAAATCTAACAATTAAATTCAAAAACAAACAAGTTGAAAAGTGCAGAGAGTTTTATGCATTTTAGCTGCAATTAATTCCAAAAATATAGCATGATACACATCTGAAAGTTCGGTGGAGTGCTAGCCAGAGCATGAAATCCAAAATTAGATGATCAAATTAATGCTTGAAGGTCGTGGTCATCGAGGGATCAAGTTGAAAAGTAAGCAGCAGATGCCAAATGCCAAGCTGTAGGCATGTTTTGCTTGGAGTGAAACAAGAGCAAAGCATGTATTTGTAAGGCATCCTCTCTCGATCTGTGCTCTGGATACATCAACATCTCTAAAAAGCATCCACGTGCCTGTGCATGTGAGCCAGCCTAGCTACTCTACTGCTGCCA
This sequence comes from Salix exigua, assembly GCA_032356905.1. Lineage (NCBI taxonomy): Eukaryota > Viridiplantae > Streptophyta > Magnoliopsida > Malpighiales > Salicaceae > Salix > Salix exigua. The sequence goes on from CM063601.1 coordinate 2,921,042, forward strand.
CCACAAAAACTGGACGGAAATGATTTACAGTAAGAAATTGAAAGGGAATTAGAAAAGGATAAGCTCTATCCATCGCATCGCAGTGGGTCTCCAGTCTTCTACACCAGATTGTTGAATATGATCTTTCACAGCAGTAATGATAAGCTCTCATGCAACAAGGAATATATAAACTTAGCCATCGCTTTAGGTGGTAACGTGGCAGCCAGACAAGCAAGGGTTGAACCGATCGAGCAGCAAAATCATGGTTCGAGTAATTAACCTGTTTTCAACCGATTAAATTAAGCGAAGGGTTTAATTTTAATATACGAGCTCATAAATGTGAGCACGCTGAAGTCCAATTGCTGGCTCGTGGAGCATGTTCGAAACGGTGCGGTGCGTTTTGTTTTTTCTTCGACAGGCACTTGCCACCGACGTCTTGTTTCGTCAAGTAGCCAATTAAAGATTGAGAAATCTTAGTGTCGTTTATATGATATCACACAAGTGTCCATGGCAATTTTACCCCTCTGGCTTATTTAAATGGATGAGTTTTTTTTTTTTTTTTTATATATATATATATAATAAATATATATTATAATTAATGTTAAAACTCGAATAGAAATGTAATTCAAATTCGACTATATATATTGATGAATAAGATATAAAAATCCCCACCATTTTAAAAAAGAATGGGAGCACGGGCCATGAAATGACATGGGAGCATACATCATCAATGAAAATGAAAGCCTAACAATCTGCTGTTAAAATTTGGTAGAATAAATAAGTGGGGCGACACTGTCAGGTTTTGAAGCAAGGAAAATATGATTTCTTGAAGGTGTTTTCAATTTCAGAGGGATTAAGTTTCCATGATTTGCCTAATTTGGACAAGCTGATTTTTAACCAGACTCGTTTTTGTTTGGATAACGTAAGGGGTAGTCAAATTTTTTTACAATTTGTTTATTTATTAGTTATTAAATGATGTGACATTTGTCACATGGATAAGGTTTTGAATCATAGAATATGAATCTTATCGTACCATCATTTAGTAATGTAATATATTAATTAATAAATCACCGATCATATACTTATCGCGTCATTTAATGATGTTACTCTTAATACATAAAATAAATATATCTAATATTATTTCTTTTTTGTTTATAACCTAAAGCTTGTCGGTAATTTAATGGTAAAAGATGTATTTTCAACGGAGGGGAAATAAAAAGAGGCTTCAAAGGTTTATTTGTGGCTACAATATTGATTAAACATTTGTATTTATTACTGTGCTAAATTCTAATTGGATGGATATCAAGAAAACGGGTAAATACCCACGTTGCTTAACAAGCACACCACCAAAGCAGGGTCGGTTTCTACTGGATCCTATGTTTTGGGCCTGTATAGTGTGATGGGCTACAATGTATTGAAGTGTTGGGGTGGGCCTGATAGACTGATACCCCCAGTGGTGAGATCAGCAGTAATGGACTTAGATTTGGGGCTCCCAGTCACTGTATTTATGAGCTTCATGCTTTGATATCCAGCTGACCGCTAAAACACAAAAAAATAATAAAATAATCATACAATTGGATCCCTAAAATAGAATATGACGAGCGGTATACCCGCGCGATGCGGCGGTTTTTTTTTATCTATGTAAAAAATTTATTGTTTTTATATGTATTGTATTTTATTAGTTTAATATTTATTTAGTATAGTTATAATTGATAAAATTTATGTAATTAAAATGGAAAGTGACGCGTATATTTTGTAATTGCAGATAACCTACGTAAATACTTTTTTTTTTTAGTTTATCTTTTCCCCAGCAATATTATATTTAAAATATTAAAAATGAAAATATTATAAATTTGTTTTTAAGAAATAAATCTAAACAAAAGAGTACCAAATTTCAATATTAATTTTAAAATGATATTAATGTTTTTATTCCAAAAAACCTAGGTCATGTTTTCTTTTCCTATATATATATATATAACATCCAATAAATATTAGAACATATAATTAATGAAAGACTAAAATTATCCTAGAAAATTTAAGAAAATTAAAAAATATCATTGTCATCATCTGTCAAAATAATAAAAATTATTAGATTATATGGAGAGAGAAAAACAATAACAAAAGAGTAAGCAAGAAAAACAATTAAATTATTATTGTTATTGTTATTGTGTTAAGTTCAAAATTAAAATTTGAAGACAATTTTTTTTATGTTATTCGATTTATTCATTATACGATTATAGTAAATGTATTTAAGAATACTGATATTAATTTTTTTTATTCAAAAAATCCAAGGTCATGTTTTTTTATCCCTATATATATTCGTATGAGATAATATCCAATAAATATCAGAACATATAATTAATGAAAGATTAAAAATATCCTAGAAACTTTAACAAAAATAAATAAAAAAACATATAAATATCATGATGCGCGTTAACTAATCCGGAGATCCCGGTCATGAAAAAAAAATATGTAAGTGATAATAAATAATAATAATAATAATAAATGGATTCAGAGATTAGTCGGTGCGCATAAGCTGTAACGGATACCCAGGTCTAAAAGAAAATAAAAAGCCCGATTAAAATAAAAAAAATAGAAACACCTCTTCACACAGTATTGAACTGTGAACATTATTATTAAAAAAAAAGCATGGTTATTTAAATAAACAATGCAAGGAAAAAACACCTTTTTAACACAGTAATATGAAAAAAAATCATGATGCGCATAAAATAACTCGGACACCCCGGTCATGGGGAAAAAATATAAGTGGAAAAAAAGGGGAAAAAATATAGAAGTGAAAACAAAAAAGGAAAAAATAGATCCGGAGATTAATCGTGATACGCGTAAGCTGTCATTAATATCCAAGTTAAAAAAACAAACAAACGAAAACAACTTTTACAGAGTAATTTTCTAAAATTAGGATTTAAAAAAATCCAAAAAAAAAAACAAATGAAAAGCAACACTTTCCAAAATAAGGATTAAAAAGAACAAAATTTAGGAAAAAAAAGATTTAAAAAGAAAAAAAACAAAATTTAGAAGAAAAAAAAGGATTTAAAAGAAAAAAACGAAATTTAGAAAAGAAAAAGAATTTAAAAGAAAAAAACAAAATTTAGAAAATAAAAAGAATTTAAAATGAAAAAAACGAAATTTAGTAAAAAAATGAATTTAAAAAGAAAAAAAACAAAATTTAGAAGAAAAAAAGATTTAAAAAGAAAAAAAACGAAATTTAGAAAAGAAACATAATTTAAAAGAAAAAACGAAATTTAGTAAAAAAGAATTTAAAAAGAAAAAAACAAAATTTAGAAGAAAAAAAGGATTTAAAAAGAAAAAAACGAAATTTAGAAAAGAAAAATAATTTAAAAAGAAAAAAACGAAATTTAAAAAAAAAGAATTTAAAAAGAAAAAAACGAAATTTGTAAGAAAAAAAAGGATTTAAAAAAAACGAAATTTAGGAAAAAAAAGAATTTAAAAAGAAAAAATTTTAAAAGAAAAAAACGAAATTTGTAAGAAAAAAGGATTTTAAAAAATAATTTAAAAGAAAAACGAAATTTAAAAAAACGAAATTTAGAAAAAAAGAATTTAAAAAGAAAAACAAATTAAAAAAAATTAAAAGAAAAAACGAAATTTGTAAGAAAAAAGGATTTAAAAAAAAAACGAAATTTAGAAGAAAAAAAATTTAAAAAAACGAAATTAAAAAAAGGCAGGCACATGTACTCCCGCGGAGTACAAATGAAAAACTGCCAATCCACAGTAACCTACTGTGGATTTGGCCGATGCCTTTTAGATATATTAATAAAATAAAATGATTATAAGATGTTTCGAGTTGCTTGTAATCTCGATTGCTCATGTATTTCACCAGTACTGCTATGGAATAACTAATAAGTGATTTAGGGATCAAATTGTGTTCAAATCAAAAGCATAGGGACTGAAGTGAAATTTAGTTGGGGCTTATAGAGGACGGCTTGAATGCCTGAACTACACAAATTGCAGCAAAAACTTATAATAGCTGAATTGGAGGTGGCTTACAGTCGTTAATTACAAGGAGTCAAGGGCATTCATTCCTTTGCTGAGCATATATTTGAGGACAAACATTCTATAAATAAATATCATGCCACACCAGAACTTCCAAATTTCAAATTCCCGGCCACCATTGGCAGGACTAGTAAACTTGGCAGGTGATGACTGCCGCGAAGTAATGCAACTCGTGAACGAAAGTTCTGGTAAAATCTGCTCAGCAACACAAGGTCTACAACAAGCTTCCTCCGTGTAGAAGCAGGCAATGGAGTTGTTACAGACTACCATTCAATTGGCTGACTAGCATCTCAGACCCATCTTCATCATCATTTTCCTCATCATCAATCTGGTTGCCAGTTATGTTGTCCTTCGTTGATAGCTCATCGCCAGTAACAGGCATGCCTAGGAGTGATGCATATGCTTTATCTTCAAGATGTCCTGACTGCCTCAAAAAACCCTCTAAAGCTTCCTTGTGTGCCATATCAACTTCTTCCTCGCAAAGCCTGAAGAAGGAAGTTACATTTGCGGGATTTGGCTTCCAACTCTTTGATCCTGGAGTAGCGAAAGCTTCCTTCAAGCAAGACAAAGCCTCAGAAGTTCTCCTTTCTGAAATATGTCCTTGCGCAAGAATTTCCCATGTATTTGAATTCGGCTTTCCTCCTACTTTAAGCATATGATCAAAAAAGCTCTCAGCTTCATCCAGATTTCCCTGATAAACATAAGCAGCTATAAAAATATTTGCTATTCTTGGATCATAAGATGTCTTAATTGATAGCCATTCCTCATAAATCTTTTCAGCCCCTTCAATGTCATCCATCCGAACCAGAGATGAGATAATAGCATGGTAACCCAGATTTGGAATACTGGGAAAAATAGATTTGTAAATATTCCATACACGGTAAACTTCTTCTTTGTTACCGACATTACCATATAGAGAAAGGAGATAGTGATAAGGAATTCGATCCCGACCTGTGATTCTACTCTCAACCTTCCTCAAGCAATCTTCAGCCTTTTCAAACTGTCCCATCTTAATGTACATGGTAGCCATCGTGCTAAAAGTTGTCCAATTGGGATTAATGGATCTATCTGATTTCATTTGCTCATATACCTGTTCCATCTTATCAGCAGATCCTTGTGATCCACAAGATGATAGCCAGATATTGTATGAATATATATCAAGCTTGATGTTTTTCTCATTCATTTCAGAAATCATCAAGTCGACTTTATCATACTCCTTGATGTTCATATAGAGAGTCATCATCACATTAAATGGAAGTGCATGAGAAACATAACCTTTATCTCTCATTTCATCAATCAAAATTTCTGCTTTTTCTCTCATTCTGTTTCGCACATAAGCATTCAGCAAAGCTCCGTATACCCTCCTATCTTTGAAAGTGCCGGGAGACTTATGAAAAAATCTTCAGCGGTAGAAACTCCACGTACTTTGGCAATAAGGTCTAATTGAATTGCAGCATCACTAGGCGATAATCTAAACCTCTCTTGTCTATTTTTCATCCAATCATAGACCTACAGGACAAAAATACCTTTGAGCTTTAGAGCATGCAAGGTTTAAAGAGTAAAGATTAATACACTCTAGTTCTACGTTCTCTCTATGTAAGAAAAAAATGAAAAACCTAATTGATTTGAGACATAATCTTGAGAGTAAATGAAACCCAAATCCCATCTTCCTTGCAAGCAAAATCATAAAACAGCAACTGTTGAATATGATTCTATCAGCTTAAACAATACCAAACATACCAGATTCAAAAGTTTCAAATAGAAACCTAAAGAACAACGATCATCTGCAAAAAGTCCAAACGTCCATGAACCGTAACAAACTCAAAATATCAGCAAAATGCCAACCCGGGTAGCTCTAGCACATAAACTACTCATTGAACAAGTAAACTCAAAAAAGAAAAGAAAATAAAGAACTCACATACATGTTCAAATTCAAGAAATGAAACGAAAGAAATCAAATACATGTTGAAATTCAAGAAATGAAACGAAAGAAATCAAATACATATCTTAAACCACTCAAAAGAAGCAACTTGAAAAATTCAACACTCATAATTTCTACACACAACAAAAGCAACAAACTTAGCTGATAAAACAAAAACCTATTATTCAAAACCACAAATATAAACACCCAATTTAAACATTTTTATTCATGTTGTTACCTCGAGAGCTTGCTGGTACCTCTTATACTTCCTCAACTCCTTAACAACCCTACAAAGTTCCCATTTTGTGGGCCTTTTGCCTTCATTTTCCCACTGATTCAACACACTACCAGAACCCAATTCAGGATTCTCCATCAATGAAATCCTCCTGTATAGAGCATTCCATTTTATCATCGGTCTTCTCTCATAGTCCACTGTTCCATAATTGTGGATCTGTGATATTGAGCATGTGATTACTGGGAGTATCTTGTAGTTTACAGTTTGATGGAGGGTAGATTTGGGAGTTTTCCACGGGACAGAGTGAGAGTAGGAGATGGTTGATGAGAGGGAGGCCTTATGGTGGTGAAGGGAAGGTTGGAGAAGCATTTTTGCTTCGGTTAAGGAGACTGGGCGTTGAGTGTTCAGCAGGGAGGTTTTCGTTTCTTGGGATTCTGCTTGGTTGGGTTTTGAAGATAAAGTTGGTGAATTTACCATAAAGTCCAAATTGTGAGTTTGTATAATTTGTATTTGCCTTCGACAAAGACAACCTTTTTTTTATTTATTGGAAAATCAGAATTTGAGTTATCAGCATCTCTTAGATATTTGTGTTGGGGCATCGTGCTTTATTCTCTTTTTTTCAGAATGAATATCACTTCCGTTCAGGAATCCAGCCAACAAACGTTTGTTAATCATAAGCCATTCGTACAATGACTGGTTCAAAATCATGCCATGAAATTTCAAAGTTGATTAGAAGGAAAAAAATGGAATTATGAATATTGATGATCTCTAAAAACCTCATGGGTATAGAAAGAATCACATGGGTTAATAAATTAGTCAATAATAATAGTAAAATATAATTAATAATTCAAGTAAATTAAATATTATTTTTATTCTTTCATTAAACTACGTGTAATTTCATCATGTACCATAAATTCATACATGAAGATGTCTGCGATCTCGGAATATCATATAATAAAATATCATCTGAAACAAAATTAGGATTGTGAGACAAAAATTATATTTGGTTTTTTTTCTAATATATTTATTTATATTTTAATTAATTTTTAAATTATTTTAATAATAAAAATATACTTTATATAAGAAAATAAAATAAATAATAAAACTAAAAATACTACCAGTCTCCCTCCAAACTCAAAATAAGCTGGACACATGAAAAGCACCTACTACCTACTTTTCATCCGTTCAAGTTTTGTTGAATTTTTGAGATGAATCCATATCAATTTTTCAGCTCATCAATTATAACCAAATACCAAAATCATAATTTTTTCTCAAACTCCGGTGGTGCAACTTGGTCTCACGAACCTTCATAGAGCTTATTTGGGAGTACAATAGCAGTGGTTTTTGAAAGTGATTATTGTTTAGAAATGCATCGAAATAATGTTTTTTTTTAAAAAAAAAAATTATTTCTGACATCACCACATCAAAATGATCTAAAAACACTATTTTTTTTAAATTTAAAGTAAAAAATAATAAAAAAAATTCATTTTTTTTTCATAAGTACAAAACAATTGCAATAAGATTTAAATAAATAAATAAGTACCCATCTGATTTTACAACATATGGTGTTTTTTGCCCTCCGTTTGGAATGATATTCATCCGATTAACCTGCGGGCCAGGCAGATTTGATAGCTGTGATTCATGGCCAGCCCCCTAGATTCTAGTAGTTGCATCGTTTCCTCTGGAAAATTGGCCCTTTCAGAAACTGCTTTAATTCCGCAGCTTTCGGCGAGGGCCTGTATGGGCCCGTAACATATGGGCCTAGCATGAAGTCATTTTATCACCCGATAGTTTTTTAAAGTATTTATTGTGCTGAAATATATTAAAATAATATTTTTAAAAAAATATATTTTTGAAATCAGCACATCAAAATGATCTAAAACACACAAAAACATATTTATTTAAAATGATTTTTTCAAATTTTAACGGATCACAATGTCAAACGGGCATTTAATAACACGTTCTCATTTTTGCTCGTGCATTTTTATTTATTTAAATCTTAATATAGGTGTTTTGTGCTCGGAAGAAAGCACATGGCTTGCTGAGCGCCACCGTGGAGACAAGAGTTGAAATTTCACGGAGGTGATTTCTGACTCAAAGCGAATCTCTCCGACCATGCAAGTATTGATGCAAAATTACAAGGGAGGAGTGTG
>CM063601.1:2929861-2999861 GCA_032356905.1 Salix exigua
CCATGTGACAAATGTCACATCATTTAATAAATAAATAAACAAACAAATTGTAAAAAAATTTGACTACCCCTTACGTTATCCAAACAAAAACGAGTCTGGTTAAAAATCAGCTTGTCCAAATTAGGCAAATCATGGAAACTTAATCGCTCTGAAATTGAAAACACCTTCAAGAAATCATATTTTCCTTGCTTCAAAACCTGACAGTGTCGCCCCACTTATTTATTCTACCAAATTTTAACAGCAGATTGTTAGGCTTTCATTTTCATTGATGATGTATGCTCCCATGTCATTTCATGGCCCGTGCTCCCATTCTTTTTTTAAAATGGTGGGGATTTTTATATCTTATTCATCAATATATATAGTCGAATTTGAATTACATTTCTATTCGAGTTTTAACATTAATTATAATATATATTTATTATATATATATATAAACTCATCCATTTAAATAAGCCAGAGGGGTAAAATTGCCATGGACACTTGTGTGATATCATATAAACGACACTAAGATTTCTCAATCTTTAATTGGCTACTTGACGAAACAAGACGTCGGTGGCAAGTGCCTGTCGAAGAAAAAACAAAACGCACCGCACCGTTTCGAACATGCTCCACGAGCCAGCAATTGGACTTCTGCGTGCTCACATTTATGAACTCGTATATTAAAATTAAACCCCTCGCTTAATTTAATCGGTTAAAAATAGGTTAATTACTCGAACCATGATTTTGCTGCTCGATCGGTTCAACCCTTGCTTGTCTGGCTGCCACGTTACCACCTAAAGCGATGGCTAAGTTTATATATTCCTTGTTGCATGAGAGCTTATCATTACTGCTGTGAAAGATCATATTCAACAATCTGGTGTAGAAGACTGGAGACCCACTGCGATGCAATGGATAGAGCTTATCCTTTTCTAATTCCCTTTCAATTTCTTACTGTAAATCATTTCCGTCCATTTTTTGTGGTGGCAGCAGTAGAGTAGCTAGGCTGGCTAACATGCACAGGCACGTGGATGCTTTTTAGAGATGTTGATGTATCCAGAGCACAGATCGAGAGAGGATGCCTTACAAATACATGCTTTGCTCTTGTTTCACTCCAAGCAAAACATGCCTACAGCTTGGCATTTGGCATCTGCTGCTTACTTTTCAATTTGATCCCTCGATGACCACGACCTTCAAGCATTTGATCATCTAATTTTGGATTTCATGCTCTGGCTAGCACTCCACCGAACTTTCAGATGTGTATCATGCTGTATTTTTGGAATTAATTGCAGCTAAAATGCATAAAACTCTCTGCACTTTTCAACTTGTTTATTTTTGGATTTAATTGTTAGATTTTAGAGTATCTTTTAATCCTTTTCGTGCAAAATGAGAGAAAAATATATCTATTCTTAAACATTAATCCATGTAAAAACTGTGTTCTTCAAATATGAGATGGCGACATGGAAAGCAATTAAAATACGATTACTATCCAAGCAAAGTTAAAGTGAATTTTCCTTTTTCGTTAAACTTTTGAGGAAGGAGAGCATAAACAAGTGTTAATCAGGACAGAAGAGAATTTTCCAGGCTAACTGTATTTTAAACCTTATATTTTATAGGGCAGTCGGCTGGAGAAGGCTGTGGACAAGACAAAGAAGAAGGTGTAAATGTACTACGGCTTGTGCTGTAAAGTCACGTTTTCTTTTTATATCTATAACTAGTATCGTGTTTTTGTCCTAAACAGCCCTCGAGTTTTCAAAACCATGCAGCAACGTGGTAATTTTCAGCTAGCATGGTGAAGCCTGTAGCTTGGAGCTCCGTTTATTTATTTCTGTGCAGCGGTATATACGTGTTTTGTTTTGCAATATATTAAAAAGATTAATTAATATTCATCATTATTTTACATAAATATTATTGAATTTCTCCTATTTTTGGAAACTGAAATCAGAAAAACCATCATAATAATAATATATCAGGGAAACACGTTCAGGGGATGCATGCAAGCAGGCTTAATTTTCGGAACAAATGGCAGGTGGTAGTGCTGGATACAATGCGTGCATGGTTTTTCCATGCTTTCAAGTGGCAGTGCTTTCAATTTGACAGCTTTCGGTGTTTCCATTGATGGGGTCAATTCAGATAAAGAATAGCCAAATTAAGTGTAGATTTCTTGTAAAGTTGTACATGCAGCATTTCATCTATCGTCTATCATTACGATCACAGCCCTCAAGTCTTAACAAGTCAATGGATCCAGGCCAAATCCAACCACAGACCAGCCTGTATAGATCCAAAGTTTTCGTTTCCTGTCAAACTTGCAGAAAAGCTTAACCTGCTAGCTAGCAGGGCATCCCTTTTGATAGTTGTGAAACTATTAATTTGTCTAATTGAGAATATTATTGATGTTGTTTTTGAGAATATTTTTTATTCAAAAATTATGTTTTTTATAATTTTTAAAAATCATTTTTGACATTAAAATAATCTAAAACACTAAAAATAATTTTTTTTAATTTTTTTTTTCAAAATTACTTTTAAAACACTATATTCTAAAAACCGGCTGGCTAATGATATCCTTTTCCAACAAAACATGGGAGCTTCAGGTCGTGCCACCATGAAAGCAAGAAAAAACCAAAGGATTGCATTAGTTCCCACAATTATCCTGACCAAGATTCCTGATCTCTAATCTGCCTCGTATGTTTTTAATTGACAAAACAAAAGCTAGCATCTGTTCATGCCATGAACTCATACAGCAAATCCATGTCATGTCACCTTATTGTGTAGATTGTAGAATCAAAACACATGCAAGATCTCTCATAACGTGGGACCCTTAAATTTTTATGATCGCACAATACTTTCCACATGTAATCACATGATGGGATGGCTTGTCCATCACTAGTCTCACCAAAATAAAGCCCCAAAATAAAATAAAGAAAGAGAATACACTAATCAACCGGCAAAAATAAAATCTAAAATATAAGATAATTCAATATATCATATAAGGTGAAACAATCCAGTGTCGAACCACCTTCTTGTTCCCTCTCTATCAAATTAAGTTTGAAATTAAAATTATCATCATTAACCCAGCTCAAATCCAATTACTTTAGAGAGGATACAGAAGGCTAAACTAGTAAACTCCACTGATGAATAAGGACATGCAGGTTATATTTTAAAAACAGAAGGGTATTTTCTTCCATAAAATTACCAAACCCATTAACCACCACGCTTGCTTTTATTATATGTAGACGCATACTATTTTGTCAAAACCCGAAACAAGCATTTAGCACCAAAATTTGCCCATCAATGGGAGAGCTAGAGAGTCCAGAGATGATGCCAAAATCAATCACATTTCTCTCTTCTTTGCTTCAAAGGGTTGCTAATTATAATGATCTTAACCTTGAATTTCAGCCGCCGAAGATTTCAGTCTTCCATGGACTGACCAGGCCAACTATCTCTATTCAAAGTTACTTGGAGAGAATTTTCAAGTACGCAAATTGTAGCCCTTCTTGCTTCGTTGTTGCGTATGTTTATCTTGATAGGTTTGCTCAAAGACAACCTTCTTTGCCTATCAATTCTTTCAATGTTCATCGGTTGCTTATAACAAGTGTCTTGGTTTCTGCGAAGTTCATGGATGACATGTAAGTTCTCGATTCTTCTTTAGTGGAGATTTGAATTTCGTGGATATGGCTTCTGGGAATTTGTTGGTTCTTGCTCTGGTTTTAAACAATGTTGGACTCTTGAAATTCGTGAAATGGACACACACACACACCCCTGGATTCGCAATTCTCCAGTGCTCGACGAAAATGGAAGCTATTTGATTTCCTTGTAGAGGATTTATTTTCTTTAAATTGCTTCCCTTGATTTGAATTTGCCCAATTATCTGCAATTTCATGGTCATTTTCTCTATCTCATGATCCTATGATCTGGGTTTGGAACTCTATAAACCCAGCTAGGAGAAGTTTGGTTCTTTTTTGTTTTTTTATTTATTTGAGAAGTTCTTGGTTTTTTCTGTAAAGTAGCACTTGTTTTTTTTCCAGCCATGTGACTCCCTACTCTGAACTTCCAGCTAGCCACTTTAAAGTTTAAATGCATATGATGTTCGTGAATAACAAAATCATCCAAATGGTAATTTAAAGACCAGTATCTGTTAAAAAATGCCTCCCAAGGTCTCCTGTTATGGCAATAGTAAAACTCATCTTTAAATTCTGACTCCTGTTCTGTGATTTTTCAGGTATTACAACAATGCTTACTATGCAAGAGTTGGAGGGATTAGCACAATTGAGATGAACTATCTTGAAGTGGATTTTCTTTTTGGATTAGGATTCCATTTAAATGTGACTCCAAACACTTTCCACACTTATTGCTCCTACCTTCAGAGAGAGATGATGCAGCAACCTTCTCTGAATTTAGCTGAATCTTCATTGAACTTGGGTAGATCACTGAAAGTTCACTTGTGCTTCAATGAAGATGAGACATCCCATCAACAACAGCAACTTGCTGTTTGAGCTATATACATCTATAGCTTGATTGATTATAATCCCTAAAACATGTAGTTAGTTACAGAGGTGGTGACTACCCTCAGTCTCCTCTCTCGTATATTGGATTGTACCAAACCAACTTGGTTTTTTTAATTTTGTTTTATTTCATGGGTTTGAATTTCAGTTTACTCTGTATGTACAGATGTGACTATGTTCCTCACAGTTTGCCTACCGAATTCTATCTCTCTGTTGTACCATTGACCTCCAAAATGTACTGGGTTGACTCGGTTTTTTTGTTTCTTTTTTCATCGTGGATGATTGGGTCGATGCTCCTTGTTTCTGTCCATGTTAGGATTCTCTGAACTTTTGGGGTGGGCACTAAAAAGCACAGGATATGGCAATGAGCTGCTTGATTGGACAAAACTTCAGGAAGAAACACCAGTGGTGAGCGTAAAGGCTGTCGTGGTTAGTGCATTGGTAGTTGACAAAAGAGCTCTGTCTTGTTGTGGTTCATTTTGGGAAGTGATGGCAGATAGCTCTATTTGACAGTTGTACTGATTCTTGTAAGGGGGACACGCAGCATGTGCAATCATGGACAGCAACTCTCTCTCTTGGTCAAAATCCTATCTTGTTATTGAACTTCTTGTCCAAACATTTTTATTTACTAGGTTTTCTTTAGAGATTTTTTTTTGCTTCAGACCATCCTATAAAATGTATTTTATAGATATGAGTGAATGAATAAAAATTATAATTATCTCAATTTTTTATAAAAATTATACGTTTTAATTTGAATTTGAGACATTGAGACATGTTATGCAAATTATAAATTTTTACATCACATCCTGATATGCAAACATTTTTATTCACAAGGTTTTCTTCGAGATATTATAAACATGTTATGTATATTTGTTTACGAGGTGTTCTATGCGATCTATCAAGCAAAAAAAACATAATCCTTGTTATGTATTTATGTTTTTTTTAATAGTTAGTTGAAGAATCAATTCAATATAAGAAAAATACATGGATCCACTTTATTTTTTGATATTTATTAATTTTAATTAAAAAATAAAAAAGAATATGGATAAATAGTTAAGCTCGTAACTATATAATTTATATTATTTTTAACCTTGAGTTTTTTTTTTAAATAATTTCCAATAAAGTGAGTTTAAAATAAGTCATTTAAGTCATAATTAATATGCATAGATGCAAATTTAAGATTGATTTTATGATATCGAATTGACTGCCACCTATATATTTGAACTTTGAAGAGCATAAAGCAACTTTAAATTAGAAAATGCAAACTGTTCTTTCTGCTCGTTGATGATTGTGAAAGTGACGCAGCATCTTCTGCTCTTCACCTAGTTAGATTTTGTGGGCCGCGTCCAATATTATGTTCGGCCCATAAAGGAGGCTCTGGATCTCTTAATGGGTTAAAAAACCAAAGACCACTATAAATCAAAGCCCAAAGCGCACAGCAAAACTAATTTAGTTCAAGCGTGTATATGATGGGCACTGAAGAACTCGAAAAGAATTGTATGGGCTGAGAAAATCAATAATGGCCTCTAAAATCAATAATGGGCTCGAAAATCAATAATGGGCTTTGTGTTGCGAGGCTTTCAATTCCCAGTCATTCTGTAAACTATCTGTTTTCTTTTACAATAACCCGGAAGAAATATTTACTATGAGTTTAGCCCATCTCCTCCAGGAATGGAGACCTTCTAAAGTATTGTTTCTTCTTCTTCTCGAATAGAATGATTTCGAGTGCCTAAAACTTATATGAATTTCATAATTGAGTATATAATATTTAATTTTATTTAAATAAATACTCTTTATTTTTATGTTCTATAATACAGTGTTAAAGTGGATTTGTTATCAATCAAATACTAATATGTGTTTAGTAAGTGATGAAATATTTATATCTCAAGTTTCGAAGGACACGTAAGTATTGTTTGACATTTTCTTTGTAAAAGTGTTTTTTAAAATATTTTTATTTTAAATTTTAAATTCAAAAATTTAATATTTTTGGATCATGATATTAAAAATAATTATTTTAATATATATTTTTAAATAAATAACACTTTTAAAAACAACATTAATCAAAATCTCAAACAGTCCTGTAATCTCAACTACTCCAAATTTTGTCCAGGAACTTGTTGGATATAAAATATTGAGTTTTTTTTATTATTATTTCAAATCGCGTTGGTAGCTTTTCTTTTAATTTGTTATTCTAATCTAACTGTCTCTTACATTGGAGAGAAACATTTGATAGAGCAAAACAGATAGAAAAAAAATATAAAAAGTAGATGAAAAACAAGAATTAATCAGTGGGATTTGGTTTATAAATGAACTTTAGATCCCTCTATTATTTTAGCTTGAATTGATGTTAACAAAACAAAACCCTAACAACCCTTGAGAAATAATTATTAAATACCAGGAGAGGCCCTTTAATCAACAATAATAAAGTGTTCAATAATTTAAAAATGACTCTCTACATATAATTAAAATACTAAATAAAAGGATTTATTTAATCACAGCAACACGGGATCATACACGGCCAGTTATATTATTTAATAAAAGACCACAAGAGCTGACTAAAAGAGCAAGGCTGGTAGAGCTGGAGGAGTTACAATGGAAGTAGAGATTAAAAGCCAGCATTAGCACGGGCTTAACCTACAGAATGTAAAAGATCTACACTTGTTGATCATCTGGTTGCCCATTCTTTTCTCCTCCTCCTTCCTGACTTTCTACTTGACTCTTACTCTCAACCACACGGTATTTCTTGATGAAATAACCCAAACAGTATTTCCTGACGAAATAACCCAAACGGTATTTCTTGATGAAATAACCCAGACACCTCATCAGAAAAGGCACTGAAGCTGCGATCAACAGATAGCGAAAACGCACAATTTCATGAGGAGTAACAGCAAAAATTGCAGATGCGTAGGTTATCATCATCGAAGCTGTAGCAACCCAGATTTCAAAATGGAAAGGGAACCTGTAAGTGAGAGATGTGATGACAAGTATACAAGAGGAGAGAGCCAAAGTATTTGATATCAGGAAAACATAGAAAGCAGCCTTTTGAGATGCATAGACTGCTACTCCTGGACGATCTTCTTCCTGCCAGACCCCTCCAGGAGGGTTCACCCCGGCCTGGAAAGTCACAGCTGCAATCAAGGCCACAATCACTAGCAAAACATTTCTAGCATCGCCCGGTTTGTCTGTGCTCTCATTATACTGAAACGTCGTGAACCAGCTCGCACTTCTTTTAGTGGCGGCTTTAGTAGGCGGGGACATTTTGGCTCGGGCAAGGATATGCGAGAGATACCTGCACTCTGGCTACCAACAAGTTAAACCGAATGGAGTAGGGGTGATCATATATTTATATATAAAAAAAATCTATATATCTATCGCAATTTGTAATAAATGTCGGGTATCTGGGCCCCACCAGGACAAAAGTTAAAATGAATTGAATTATTGTTTTGCAGATGGGACTGGGGAATCGAGACTTGCAATAATTTCTTACAATTATTTGCACCTGAAAAGTAAGGGAAGTAAAATAGAAGAAAAAATAAATAGCGTGAGTGAGCATGAATTAAAGTGTTTGTTAGTTCGATTGAACTATTTTTTAAAGTTATTTTTTGGTTTATAAATATATTAAAAAAATTATTTTTTTAAAGTGTTTTTGAAAAAAAAAAGTTTTAATTTTTATTTTTATGCTTTATTTTAAATTAAAATTTTTAGTATTTTTAAATCATTTTCATATATTGATATTATTTTTTAATATATTTAAAATAGAAAATATTTTAAAATATAACATTAACTACAATCTCAAACTGTTACTTCTTGAAAGTTGAATTAATAAAAAAATTATTAATGTAAATAACAAAAATACTAGCATTAATAATGTTTTTTTTCTATTTCCAAGTAAAATTCAGTATTTAATTTTAAAATCCCGGTATCTGACCATGGGTATTTTTAATGCTAAAAATGAATATTGAGCATGTGTTTCCAATTTGTTTTTGACATCAAATTTCTCATTGCGAATCATATATATATAATTAAATAAATTGAGAAGTATATACGGCAATAAATGCAAAAAATAATTGTTAACGATAACTAAAAATTTAACAATAAAATTAATAGATAGATAAATATTAAATTATTTAATCTCATAACATTGGCTATATATCCAATTGAGTTAATAACTTTGTTTCTTTTAATAAGTTTTCATTTAATTAAACATATATATATATATATATACACACACACAGAGAGAGAGAGATGAATAAAACATCTGCTAATATTAGAAAACAATTTTTTACTCTTAGTAAAAAACAAATTAAGAATTAAACGTCATTCTATTAAAAAATATCATATATTTTTATTATTACTTTATTTTTAGTGATTTCAATTAAAAATAAATATTTTTCTCGTTAAACATCTCCCACTTTTCTTTAATTAATCTTAAATTAAATTAAAAAGGGCTATATGTTTGAGCGCGTGAAAAAAAGTTCACATGCTAAGGAATGCACAGCCAGCTCTGCATACCTAAGCTTTCTTTTTCATTTTTATCTCCATTAAAGGTGACTATGACATGTATTCGCCTCTGTTTACTTTCAACTTCTTTTCATATAAACACAATCGATATTTTAAAAACTTAATTTATCAATTAAAGAACCTCAAATTGGATTAAAAATATAAAATTAAACCGAAGATGAATTTTATGTCCCCTCCTTGATTTATTTTTTAAAGCAATGTAAAGATACAAAATCATCACAGGTGAACCCATCTCATCAAATAGAAATTATTAGTTAAATTGCCAGTACCACATTGCTAGTCAAGTAAATAGTTTTATAACTATTGAAATTAAAATAATTAATAGATTTTTCTAGTTTAAAAATAAAACATAACATCTATACAGGCAAAATTTAATATAATAAAACATATAAATACCTTCTATTATAATTACAGAAACATCGAAAGTTTAAAATCTAAAATATCATTATTATTATTGTTAAACAATAAAAATTATTAAATTACAAAAAAAAACCTCAAAAACATTAAAATAAATTAAATTATTATTATTATTATTATTATTGCATGAATAATAGAAAAATAAATTCAAGAATAAAAATAGGTGCAGAGCAGCGACGAAGATGAGGCGAAAGGACACGGATGCGTGAGGTGTAATGAAATAAATCCCAGAACTGTAAGTGCCCATCATGGAAATTGTAGCAATCAGAACTTCCAAGAAATAAGGGTAACCGTAGGTTATGCATAACACGAGAAAAGTGGGGGACGTTACTGCAATCGTGTTACATATCAGGAAAATCTGGAAAGGGACGGGAAGTGCTGTTTTTTTATAATTTCCTTTTTCTTTTGGTGTTCAATAATTTAGAATTAGGAGGGACCGAGACTCACTTAGTACAAGAGACGTGCTGCATCTATCTATTTTCTATTATACACATTAAGTATAAGCTAAAAGAGCTCATACTCAGTATTGTCGATTGGACATTTATAGTCCATGCGCGAGTTTGTCCATTTTTTTATAAAGGTCTTCTTTATCTATTTTTTTATGGTGATATAGACTAAAAACTATATGTAGTCTACTGGTAAGAGTAACAGTAGAGGCCCTGGCACGGGTTCGACCCCAGCCCGCGCCAGTTTTTCATTTTCTTTTTTTTTCCCCATTTTTTTTTACTTTTGACTTTTTTTTTTGTTTTTTTCTCTAATATTTTATTATTATTATTATTATTATTATTATTATTATTATTATTATCACTTTGTTTTTTTATTTTTACACTTTGCTTTTTTTGTTATTTTTATTCATTTTAACGTTTTTATTTCTTTTTCACTAATTTATTATTATCATTATTATTTATTTATTTATTTATTTTGATTTTTTTATATTTTTTTATTTATTTTGATGTTTTTTCACTCATTTGTTTTTAAAAAATTATTGACATTTTTCATTGATTTTTTTTCCAATTATCAACTCAATAAGAATAATAATATTAGTTTTTTTTCTTGATTTCTTTTTTTATGTTTTTTTTCATTGTAATAATTTAATAAGTTTGATTGTTTTAGTTGTAATAGTGATAATATTCTTAGATTTTAAGACTTCGATGTTTTTATTTCGCCCTTATATTTTTAATTTTGGATTTTAATTCCTTTATATTTAATGTTCATTTCAGCCCTATTACTTTTACATTTTTATTTTAATCCCTTTATTTCTTTTAATTTTACTTTTTCCATATATTTATGATCATTTGAAAATTGATATTTATATTTTATTTATTTCTTTTAGTTTTTTCTGTTTTTTATTTTTTATTTTTACGTCATATGACTTTTTTTACCTGATAATTTTTATTTTATTTTTTTGTTTGATCTTTTGTTAAAGTTTTTATGATTTTTAGTCTTTTATTTTTTTCATTATTAGCATAATAATAATAATTTAATATTTTTCTCTTACTTACTCTTTTGTTAATGTTTTTTAGGTTTTCTTTTCTCTCGTAATAATTTGATAATTTTTATTCTTTTAACAGTTATACAAACTTTTTACTCAACCAACAAAGTAGTGTAATATTTTTTTTTATAAATTTTCAGGTCAAATAATTTTTTTTCTAATCAATAATTTTTATTGTTTGTTTGATTTATTTTATTTTTTCATGGGCTCTTTTGTTAATGTTTTTAGGGTTTTTAAGCCTTTGATTTAATTTTGTTTTCTTCCGTTATTAAAACAATAATAATATAAATATTAAGAATAATAATAGTAATTTTAAGTTTTTGTTCTTGCGTGTTTTTTGTTTTTGTTTTTTGTTTTTCTTTGAGATTTGTTAAATAATATTTATTATTTTGACAGATCATGGTGATGATAATTTAAGAAGTTAAGACTTTGATTTACTATTATTATATTATTTAATATAATAATATGATGAATACAAATTGGCTTCAAAATTAAATTTAGGCAGGTAAAAAATTAATTGTTGCATATTTTATCTATTATAATGTTGCCAATTAAATATTTAAACAACTAATTACTGCATGTAAAAAATCAATTATTTTTCTATATAGAAAAAATCCTGACGCAATGCGCGGGCAAACATACTAATTATACCACACAAAAACTCATTTCTAACATATTTGATCTATCAGAATTTTAGTAATTGAACATTAAGATAACTAATTATACCACACATAAAATATAAGTTTATTTATGGAATTTTTTTACAATGTGACAAATCTAATATTACCGAGAAAAAATCAAAACAAAATTACATATATTATCTGCAATTACAAAATATACAAACCACTTTTCATTTCAATTATACAAATTTTATCAATTATCAAATACAATACATATAAAAACAATCAATTTTTACATAGATAAAAAACTCACATGCATCGCTGAGCATACAAATCGTTAATTACTAAGATATGAAAAATTAAGAATTCTAATTTTATTTAATTACCAATTCTGGAATCATCCTTGCTTTTTATTGAAAATAAAATTGATTATATTTTTGAGTTATCTATCTATCTATATAAATATAGGTGTGTGTGATTTTTCAAATTTAAACACAACAAAAAAGATTTGGCTCGCGGTAGAATTAGATTCGGTGTTTTTTTACTTTTTGAATTATATTTTTTATTAGAATAGAAGAATGATGGAAGAATTCGAGGGGAAAAGTTAAAATGCTTGCTTTATTTCCATATATATAATTTTGCGCGGAAGTATGATTATTTTATTCAAGAAGCGTTATCACTGCCATGCCATGATGAAGCACACGATGCGTAAGCTCTGTGACATAAGCTATGAGAATGTTAAGAAACGAATTCCCACAATAATTAACACGGGCCATTAGCCCGAGTTTCCCTGCTGGGAGAAAATATTTATTTTAGCTCGTTTTAATATGAATAATATTTTTTTATTATTTTTGGTTTTTAATATTTTATTTTTTGGTTTATTTTCAATCTTTTTAATTGTTTGGTTCTTGTTGATTTTTTGTTTATATTTATATATCTATTTTTTTAGGTGGATAACTCCATTCGTTTACCCAAGTCAATGAATTTAAAATTATACAAAACAGGTGTGAATCGTGATTATCAATGTCGGGTATCTGGGTCTACAAATAGCCCCACCAGGACAAGAAAGGTGCAAATTCAGATTTCAGACAAGAGTTAAAATGAATGGAGTTATTGTTGTGCAGTTGGGCCTGGGGAATCGAGATTTCTTACAATTATTTGCACCCAACGCTGAAAAGAAACGGATGAAAGATGGGAAAAAAAGAGCAAAGTAGAGTGAGGGAGCATGAAGCCATCTTTGTTTTTGCTTCCTTGGATGGTTGCTGATACAGCTATGTGCTAGGTTATAATTGTCCTCGGGTTTGGAGTGTTTGTAACTTTGTTTAAAAAATAGTTTAGAAAAATATATATTTTAAATTACAACTATTTTTATGTATTAATATCAAAATTCATTTTTTTAAAAATAAAAAAATCATTATTTTAATATATTTATAAATGAAAATCACTGAAAAAAATAAAATAAATAACAACATAAAAATAAATATTATTAGCTTCAAAAAGTTATACACACATGACACACACAGATATGGAGAGTATTTTTAGAAGTGGGAAAATCTCAAGAAAGATCATTGCCTCTTCTATTTGTCATTTAAGCTTGCTTTGTTGGGATTTTGAACCGCGTCTTATTCAACATACTTGGTGGCTTTTTATAGCCATACAGAATGTAGTAGAAAACAAAATCACAGTAACAACAAAAAACACGTGGATCATGGCCAAAGACCAGATCAGAACCCTGATGTTCAGACAATATTGAAAACAGAAAGCATAAAACTGGAACACTAACCATAAATCTGGAAAGGGACTCCCTGTTCAGAATAAACTGCGTGTCCAGCTTTATGTCCATCTTTTGTCTTGCCAAACTCCGCCAGGTGGAGTGATTCCAGCCTGGAAAGTCACCGTCGCGATCAGCGCAGCACCGACCAGCATAACATTTCGGATGTCACCAGTTGTCTCTGTTTTCCACGGCGGGCTTGTTGGCGATATCATAAATTTTAAGGGATTGATCATTTTGCTTGTGTTACTGGGTAGTTTCTGTAATTTGGCTTTGCATACTTCAGTTAAGAGTAGTGATTTTTCGTCTGGTCTTTCACTCAAACTCAGTGGGAATTTAATTATAGCAAGAACAGGGACGGTGTGCATTTCATTTTCATTTAAGTGAAGGTTCTTTTCCATTAAAGTCTGGACCCATGAGACTGTATGTTGTGATTTGTGATTATAATTGATGTTGTTTTTAAATATTATTTTTTAAAAAATAATTAATATATAAAAATTATATAAAAACACCAAATTTTTTGATTTGTTAAACAATTATCTTACTTAAAAGTTTAAACTGATAAGTGCGATTCTAGAATATAATTATATTATACTCTAACACATCCCTTCAAGTGAAAGGCTCTTTGAGCTTGAAAGTTGTATATGTCCACATTAATTTGTGCTTGATTTTTTTATCAAATAAAATGGAGTTTGTGAGATTTAAACTCATGACTGCTGGGTCAAAAGGGCTATGATATCATAATAAAAAATCATCTCATCTAAAAATTTAAATTGATAGGGGAAGTACAAAATATAATTATATTATATTATAATATAATTTAAAATAAAAAAAATATTTTTTATAATTTCCATTTTCTTTTGTTGTTCAATAATTTAGAATTTGGAGGGACCGAGACTCACTGTTAGTACATGATACTTGCTTTATTTCCATATATATAATTTTTAGCGGAAGTATGGTTGTTTATTCAAGAAGCGTCATCACTGCCATGCCATGACGAAGCACACGATGCGTAAGCTCTGTGACATCAGCTACGAGAATGTTAAGAAACGAGTACCCAAAATAAATAACATGATTTCTTTTCTAAAATTGTGTTTGTGATTTTTTATTATTTTTGTGGTTGAAATTTAAAAATAATAATTTTATGATAAACATTTTAGTTGTGATTCAAAATAATTTGAAATTATAGTTAAAAAAAACATATTATTTTTCTAAAAGTCCAGGTCCAAGCATTAGATCACTAGGCTGATAAGGCCGAGTTTTGGAACTATACTTTTATTACAGGTTTTTTTAAGAGTTTTTAAAGCTTGAATTCAAAGATTTAAGGTTTGTCTAAATCTACGAAAATTATGCATTTCATTTCCCTGCAGAAGTTATTTATAACTGCAAATACCATTGTTTCCTCTTCAATGTATCCAAGTGACACAGCTTTCGTATCTAAAATTCCAGTTTTGCTTTTTGTTAAGATGGTAGTTGAAGGAGATGGCGGGTCGCCTGGCCTGCTGCTTCATAAATATTATATAAATGAATCGTGATTATCAAGCTGTGGAATCTGGATATACAAATAGGCCCACCAGGAGGAGAAAGGCAGAAATTCGGACAAAAGTTAAAATGAAATGAATTATTGTTTTGCAGATGGGCCCGGGGGATCGAGACTTGCCATTATTTCTTGCGATTATTTGCACCCACGGTGAAAAGAAAGCGAGGGAAAATAGAAAAGAAAAGTAGCGTGAGGGAGCATGAAGCCATCTTTGTTTTTGCTTCATTAAAAAAAGATTGTCCGCGGGTTTGGAGTGTTTGTAACTGTGTTTAGAAAAAAAAAATTAATTTTTATTTTAAATTAGAATATTTTGATATATTCAGACTATTTTTATTTTTATATGTTAATATCAAAAAAATTTTTATAAATAAAAATTTTTATTTATATATTTATAAATATTATTAGCTTCAAAAAGACATATATTTATAAATATATTTTTATATTTTATATCTTAATTTTTTTTATCATTTTAATATATTTATAATAAAAAACATTTTAAAAAATAAAATAAATAACAAGACATAAATAAATATTATTAGCTTCAAAAAGTTATATGACTTGAAGAATAAAGATAAAAAAAAATAAGAAATATTATTTTTCAAATGATCACCAATATAAATTAAAATTTAAGGACTAAATTAAAAAAAATATATAACCTCAACGAAATAGAAAATAATAAAAACTAAAACAAAAACTAAGAGCATATACGTATAAACATTGAAAAAAATAGAAAGTTATTTCAAAAATATATAAAAAAAGAGTTAAAATAAAAAAAATCAATTAAATGGAAAATTAACGATGGGGCTTCATCTTGATTGCATCGATGCATCCAATCCAGCAATGTCTTAAGTTGACCTGTGACATCAACTTTTGCTTGTGTTTTCCTCATAGTGGAATTTGGTAACTTCAATCATGCCGCAGTCCTTTTGTTGATGGATACGAGGGTATTATGATCGTTAGTTGTTCTTATACAACATAAAATTACCTCTCCCCGCTAAAATGATATTAAAAATCTCCATGTATATATATATATATATATATTGAAATGGTACCAGTGAAATCTTTTTTCTCATTTTTCAAACCAAAAAAGAAAAGTCAGCCAGTAGAAATCAACTTTTGGGACTGATAAGGAAGTTTCCTCAAGTCTTATACCCCGGTTCCTAGCTCTATTAACATCTTATTTACGGGGGCTTACATGAAAAGGCTTCTATTTCTAAGTGTTTGCAATTACAGGGGGATTCTAATATCGTAATTTGCAAATGAGTGTTGTCTATTTAACGAATCCTTTCTTATGAAATTCATGAAAGCCTTTCTTTTATACCGTGTTGGGAGAAAAATCATCGATTTTATCAAAGATATATATTATTGATAAAATTCCAACGGAATTGATGACAAAAAATAATCATCTAAAATTATATTTTTAATTAATATTTCAAATCTCTATCATAGCTCTTTAACGCCGACGGAATATCTCGTTACCAATTCTACCCACAGTTGTGAATCCCGTTCCGTTCGGTCGGAATGGCTGAACGACCCGTTCCACTTCAAAATCTGGGACAAAGCGGCGACGTTTTGTCCCGTAAAATCTCGGTCCGATCCGGAAAATCGGCCGGATTCCGCCGAACGCCCGGTTCCAGATCGGGCGTTCGCTCCGGTTCATAAAAAATCAAAAATAATATGATGAGGGGAGTAGATGAAGAGATTCACTAGACAAAAACTTTAGCGTGTTGATTAGATCGGTTTCTTTGGGTCGTAAGAAACCAGAACTCTGTTCTTGTACTCCAGCAGAATTTCACCATTTTTCAAAACACACAGAGCTCGAACAACCCTTCTATTGGAAGCATTCTTCCAGATCTTCAGAGGCCGGTCCAGATTTTGCTTCAAACCCTTTGGTAGACAAGATGGGTGCAGGATGAACAAATTCAAAAATGGATACATGGGGTTCACTCGGATTATTAGTGATGTGAAGGCCTTTCTGGAAGAAGATATGGTGGTGGGCGCCATGGATGGACAAGGGAGGAAGAACCTTGAAAACAAGTTATTTTCATTTGAGCTCGTGGTTGTAATTTTCAAGATTCATTTCTTGAGGTGTCCATGTTCTGCTGTTTTTGACTGCAAATTGTTCTGATCGATGAAGCATTTTCCCAGTGAAAGAAAGAGATAAGATATGCAAGTGGGAGTGCTATAGACAAACACACTTTTTATTTTTTAAACAATCAAGATATTAATTTTATATTAATGTTTTAGAAAATATTTGATTTATATTTTTAGAACATTTTAATTAAATAATATTTTAGAATTTTAGATATGTTTTTAATTTTGAGATTATATTTTTTTGATTTTATGTTTGTATTGTATAATTTAAATTTCATTTATCTTGAATTTAAATTATACTTGTTAAATTAATATTTTATTTTTTTCATATATATAATTAAATAAAAAATGAACAGTACAAAACCGGAACGGTATCCAGAACGGTACCGAAACCGGAACGTTCCGTTCCAAACACAAATCCGGGACGGTACCCGGGACGGGATCAATAACTATGATTCTACCAATAAAGTTTTTTCATTAGCGATTATATTCGTAACATGTGAGGAATATCATGATTGTTACTGCCTCGGAAGTCTACGGCCTTTCTAGTGATGGACTTAAGACCTCTATCATTCTTTCTCGGTATTGAAACTCTTCGTCAAAAATATATTGCAAGTTTTCTCTGGAAGGTGAGGCCTGAGAAGTGAAACCATGGGCAACACCCATTTCCACCACCTATCTTCTCCACCTTCGTTAGATTTTGTGGGCCGTGTCCAATTTTATGTTCGGCCCATAAAGGAGGCTCTGGATTCCTTAATGGACTAGAAAACCAAAGCTGAGCGGCCACTCTAAATCAAAGCCCAAAGCGGACAATCAACTAATTCAGCTCAAGCGTGTATATGATCGGCGCAGAAGAAATCGAAAAGAATTGTATGGTCTGGGAAAATCGATCATGGGCTCGAAAAATCAATAATGGGCGTTTGTCTTCCGAGGCTTTCAATTGCCGGTCATTATTATATAGTATACTAAAAGAGACACTCACTTTGCATTATAAGGGCTTTCATTATGGATTATAATAATAGTTTTAGGTCACTTTGGTTTCTGGCAGGTCACAATTTGTTTTGATTTTATAATTTTTTTACAATAAAATAATTATTTTACCCTCAAATAAGATAAAAAACAAGAGTTGCCGAAGAAGGTGTCACGGTAATTTCACATTTCATTACACAATAAAATAAAAATTTTAACTCCTAATAAGCCAAAAATCAACATAAACATAAAAGATAAAAAACTCAAACGAAACACTAAGTTGTTATTAACTATGATGCTATATGATGAAAAAGAATAATTTATAAATGCCAAACTGAAATTCAAAGACAACAATAAAAGAGTTTGTGTAATTATCGCAATTAATTATAGTATATGGATTCATACTATAAAGTCTGGTCTTACAATTTAAATATATATAACGGATTCATGTAAGAATTTCCCAATAAGTAATTTATTTAACGGTCAACGTTACCCAAGTCAATGAGTTTAAAATTATATAAAACAGGCGAAGAAAGACACAAATTAGGACAAAAGTTAAAATGAATTGAATTATTGTTTTGCAGATGGGCCTGGGGAATCGAGACTTGCAATTATTTCTTACAATTATTCGCACCCCCGCTGAAAAGAAAGGGAGGAAAAATACAAAAAAGAAAAGAAAAGTAGTGGGCTGCGAAAATCAATAATGGGCCTTTTTCTTGCGAAGCCTTCAATTCCCAGTCATTCTGTAAACTATTTGTTTTCTTTTAAAATAGCCCGGAAGAAATATTTACTAGGAGCCTAAGCCCATCCCTGGAGGAATAAAGACCTTCTAAAGTATTGTTTCTTCTTCTTCTGGAATAAAATGATTTTGAGTGCCTAAAACTTATATATGAATTTTATAATTGGGTATATAATCTTTAATTTTATTTATATAAATATTGTATATTTTTATGTCATATAATACGGTGTTAAAGTGGATTTGTTTTCAATCAAATACTAATATGTTTTAGTAAGTGATGAAATATTTAAAGCTCAAGTTTCGAAGGACACGTAGGTACTGTTTTACATTTTCTTTTAAGAGTATTTTTTTTAAAAACAATATTATTATTTTTTAAAAATTAAAAAAAATATTCTTTAGATCATTTTCATGTACTGATATTAAAAATAATTTTCAAAAAATAAAAAAATCATTTTAATATATTTTTAAACAAATAACATTTTTAAAAACAACATTAATCAATAATCCCAAACAGTCCCGTAATCTCAACTACTCCAAATTTTATCCAAGAACTTTCTTGGGTATATAAAATCAAGTTTTTATTACTGTTATTTCATGTCACGGTGGTTGCTCTTTTTTTTTAATTTGTTTTCCTAATCTAACCGTCTCTTACATCGGAGAGAAACATTTGATAAAGGAAAACAGATAGAAAACATATAAAAAGTAGATGAAAAACAAGAATTAATCAGTGGGATTTGGTTTATAAATGAACTTTAGAAACGTGACGAATATCTGATTTCCTCTATTATTTTAGCTTGAATTGATGTTAACAAAACAGAACCCTAACACAGCCCTTGAGAAATAAGTATTAAAATCAGGAGAGGCCCTTTAATCGACAATAATAAAGATCATGTGTTCAGTAGTATTTAAAAATGACTCTTCACATATAATTAAAATACTAAATAAAAGGATTTATTTAATCACAGGAACACGGGATCATACACGGCTAGTCATATATTTTAATAAAATACCACAAGAGCTGACTAAAAGAGCAAGGCTGGTAGAGCTGGAGGAGTTACGATGGAAGTAGAGATTAAAAGCCAGCATTAGCACGGGCTTAACCTACAGAATGTAAAAGATCTACGCTTGTTGATCACCTGCTTGCCCATTCTTTTCTCCTCCATCTCCCTGACTTTCTACTTGACTCTTACTCTCCCCCAAATAGTGTTTCTTGTAGATATGACGCATACATCTTTGTTTTTTATTCCTTGAGATGTTTGGCTGTGGCTGTTGGATCATTAATCCAACGTTGGGCTTATATGAAAATAATTATGTGTTTGTGGACTGTCAAATAAGGTAAAGCCTAATTAAAATGATCTATTAAGTATTTTAGGCAATTAAGTTTTGATGTATCTAATAGGGTGTGGACCTTTAATGTGTAGAGATTACGGGGTTATTTCTATTTTAGTGATGGGTTAAAATACAAATACCACAAAGGCACTTGGTTGCCTATAAATAAGGGGTCATGGTCCCTAGATTACAAGTTCATTTTTCACTCTTACACCCATTGAAGAGAGAATACTAAGGCTAAGGTTGAGAGATCAAAGGGCTCTCAAAAGGAAGAACTTGTTAATCTAGAAGGTCATCCATACGATTTCCGGTTATGGATTCAGGTACGCTTCCGTTTTATCGATTATGCATTCTTGATAATTCGACATGAATACAATTTCTATATGCTATGAAATTCTAGATCTAACAAGTGGTATCAGAGCCACTTCATGTTGAATTATTGAGAAAATATGCAAGTGAGATTTCATTCTTATATGTATATATTAGAGTGAAGCAAAGTTTATATATGATGGATATTAACAAGTGTGATGGATTTTAACAAGTGGTAGTTAGAGTTTATCAAAATGAATTGGCAGCAATGTTATGCTTGAAGTAAGTTTATATAGATATATAATATATATGTGTTTATATATATATATATATATATATTAAGGAAATATGGCAGCCCGGAGGCTGACATATAAAGAGGTATATATATATATATATATCAAGTGAGATGAAGCAAAGTTCATGTTGAACTTTGCTTCAAGTAAATATGGCGACTGTAAGGTCGCCAAATGAATGAAACTTTGTTGGCGACCGTAGGTCGCCAACAAAAGTGAAAAGTGCACGGCTGCCAGTGTAAAGAACTTAAAACTGGCAGCCCCTAGGCTGCCAGTATAAATGAAAGGAACCAGCTGGCCTTGCAGCTACTGGTGCACGAATCAACCAGCGGTAGTGAAGTCGCCGATGAAGATGGAGCAACCAGTATTGGGAAGGCCAGTATTGGGAAGGCCATACTGGTGAAGGCTAATAATAATAATAAATAAATAAATAATGGATGAATTAGTGCACTAATAATGGTGCAAGCACTTAAATTAATTAGTGCTCAATAATGAATTAGTGCATAATAATGGTGCAAGCACTTAAATTAATTAGTGCTCAATAATGAATTAGTGCATAATAATGGTGCAAGCACTTAAATTTGTTTATTAGAATTAATCCATTATTGTGCCAAATAGATTAAGGGATATATATATATATTATGGGCCAAAGCAAATAACTTATGGGCTTTAGACCCATATATTTTTATGGTCTTTGGGCTTCAGCCCATAGCAAATAAATTATGGGCTTTAGACCCATATAATTTTATGGTCTTTGGACTTCAGCCCATAACAAATAAATTATGGGCTTTAGACTGACTTTGTGGGTCAAAGTCAACAGTTGACTTTTTGGGTCAAAGTCAACAGTTGACTTTGTAAAAAAAATCAGTGCAAATTTATTTTTCAAATATTGGTATGGTAATATATATATTTTACAATGAATTAATTAAAATAATATGTCACCAAAGTGACCTCTTTTGTGGAGATTAATTTCATTTTAAAATATAAATGGTTATGTGTATGCGATTTATGTTCTTATTGATCGGCCCAAAGGAAGGTCAATATTTAAGGTAAATGCATACGCACATGTAGTAATTAACATGTGATGATTATTTGGTTTTACATGTGACTAATGAATCGACCCAAAGGCTGATTTATTTTTTGACATGTTCTTATTATCAATGTTTGATTACTACATTAAGATATCACTTACAAATTAATCTTTTATCCAAAGATAAAATATTAATGGAGTGCTCGATATCTTAAGATGGGTTTTACCTTTAATTGAATTAATTTATTTTGCTTTTAAGATAAGTTTTGTTTATGAGCATGTTTCAATTATTGTTGTTCTTTTTCAGCGATTAATCCTGCAAATATAACTGCCAGTATCAACTCAATTCCTATGCTTAATGGCTCTAACTTCAAGTCTTGGAAAGACAATCTTTTGATTGTTCTTGGAGTTATGGATCTTGACCTTGCGTTAAGGACTGATTCTCCCTTACCACTTACGGATGGGAGTACCTCTGATGAAAAGAGGGATATGGAAAGGTGGGAGAAATCAAATCGCATGTGTATGATGATCATGAAGAGGGCCATTCCAGAAGCATTCAGGGGCACAATGTCTGATCAAATCACAACAGCTAAGGAATTCCTTACCAATATTGAAAAGAGATTTGTCAAGAATGAAAAGGCTGAAATCGGTACACTCTTGACAAGTCTCATTTCAATGAAGTATAAAGGCAAAGGCAATGTAAGGGAGTACATTTTGGAGATGTCGCATCTTGCTTCCAAGCTCAAAGCACTTCAGCTTGAACTCTCTGAGGACTTGCTAGTGCATCTGGTTTTAATATCTCTTCCTGCACAATTTAACCAGTTTAAGGTGAGCTACAATTGTCAGAAAGAGACTTGGTCTCTGAATGAGCTCATCTCACACTGTGTTCAGGAAGAGGAAAGGCTTAAGCAAGATAGGACAGAGAGTGCTCACTTAGCCACTGCCTTTAAAGGTAAGGGAAAGAAAAGAAAGAATGTTAAGGAAGCTGCAGGTACAGTACCTCAAAAGAAACAATTAACGAAATCAAATGATTCGATTAGTACTGGTTGTTTCTTTTGTGGTGCTGAAGGGCATAAAAAGAAGCAATGCACCAACTATCACGCTTGGCGTGCTAAGAAAGGTATGCTTCTTGTTTTGGTTTGTTCTGAAGTTAATTTAACTTCGGTACCTAGACACACGTGGTGGTTAGATTCTGGTGCAACAACTCACATCAGTGTGTCTATGCAGGGTTGCCTGAGTTGCCGAAAGCCAAATGATGTTGAAAGATATATCTATGTAGGTGATGGCACGACGGTTGAAGTTGCGGCAATTGGAAAATTTAGATTATTGTTAAAGACCGGACTTTATTTGGATCTTAATGAAACTTTTATTGTACCGTCTTTTAGACGGAATTTGATTTCTATTTCTGCTTTGGACAAATCTGGTTATTCTTGTTCATTCGGAAATGGAAAATTTAGTTTGTTTTATGATTCCAAATTATCTGGTTCCGGTTCTTTATCTGGTTATGATAATCTATATTTGATTGATACAATTGCTTCATTTAATGAATCCCTGCAATTAAGTACACGAGGTACCAAGAGAAAATTAATTACCGAGAATTCAGGTATATTATGGCACAAACGATTAGGTCATATCTCTAAAAAGAGAATAGAGAGACTTGTGTCAGATGAAATTCTTGATCCCTTAGATTTTACAAATTTTGATATTTGTGTTAATTGTATTAAGGGAAAACAAACCAATACAAGGAGATTTGTAGCCAACAAGACTATGGACATCTTAGAACTAATACATACAGATATTTGTGGGCCATTTCCTACGGTCGCTTGGAATGGTCAACAATATTTTATAACGTTCATAGATGATTTTTCCAGATATGGCTATGTATATCTCATAAGTGAAAAATCACAGTCACTGGATGTGTTCAAAAGTTATAAAGCTGAAGTTGAAAATCAACTCAGTAAAAAGATCAAAAGCGTCAGATCTGACCGTGGTGGTGAGTACTATGGTAGATATGACGGTTCAGGAGAACAACGTCCAGGACCATTTGCTAAATTCCTAGATGAATGCGGTATCGTCCCACAGTACACTATGCCGGGTTCGCCCACTATGAATGGTGTTGCTGAAAGACGAAACAGAACGCTTAAGGACATGGTAAGGAGTATGATTAGTCATTCCACCTTACCAGAATCACTCTGGGGAGAAGCACTTAAGACTGCAGCATATATCCTTAATCGAGTACCCACTAAAGCAACTACTAAAACCCCTTATGAGCTTTGGACAGGTAAGAAACCTAGTCTAAAACATTTGCATGTTTGGGGATGTCCAACTGAGACAAGGCCTTATAGGCCTAATGAAAAGAAACTGGACTCTAGGACGGTAAGTTGTTATTTTATTGGATACTCGGAAAGATCCAGGGGATATAAATTTTATGATCCCACAACTAGGTTGATTTTCGAGACAGGAAATGCCCGATTCTTTGAGGATGTCGAGTTTGCGGGAGGTGATAAAGATAAAAACTTTGTCTTTGAAGAGGAATATATTGATATTCCCACAGGTGTCATTAACATTGGTCAAGATTCTAATTTTGACCATGTTGAAGACACAACGAATCAAGACAATGTTGAAGCACCTCCTATTCAAGAAATTGTTCCAGAAGAACAACCTCGAGCACCTCTAGAATCTATGTCATTAAGAAGATCCACTAGAGAGAAGAGAAGTGCAATATCAGACGATTATATTGTATTTCTCCAAGAACATGAGGTAGATATTGGAGTGATGGAAGATGATCCTATCAACTTCCATCAAGCCATTAAAAGTTCTAACTCTCAAAAGTGGATTTATGCCATGAATGAGGAGATTAAGTCAATGAGAGACAACAACGTGTGGGATCTTGTCCCATTACCTGAAGGTGTGAAACCCATTGGTTGCAAATGGATTTTTAAGACCAAAAGGGATTCAAAAGGTGATGTGGAGAAGTACAAGGCACGTCTTGTTGCAAAGGGCTTTACACAGAAAGAAGGTATCGATTATAAAGAGACTTTCTCTCCGGTATCTTCGAAAGACTCTTTGAGGATTATAATGGCATTAGTGGCACATTTCAATCTTGAGTTACATCAAATGGATGTAAAGACAGCGTTTCTCAATGGTAACATTGATGAGACAATCTATATGTTGCAACCTGAAAACTTTGTGTCTGGAGACCCAAAGAATATGGTTTGCAAACTTAAGAAATCCATCTATGGACTCAAACAAGCATCTCGACAATGGTATTTCAAGTTTCATCAAGTGATCATCTCATTTGGTTTTGAGATGAATTTGGTCGATGATTGTATATACCATAAGTTCTGTGGGAGTAAATATATTTTTCTGGTTTTGTATGTCGATGACATCTTGCTTGCCAGCAGCGATATAGGCTTATTGCACGAAACCAAGAAATTTCTAGCTAAGAATTTTGAGATGAAAGATCTTGGTGAAGCCTCTTTTGTATTAGGTATTCAGATACATCGAGATCGCTCTCGAGGTATTCTTGGATTATCACAAAAGAGCTATATCGAAAAGGTTCTTAAGAGATATGGCATGCAAGACTGTAAACCAGGAGATACCCCTGTGGCTAAGGGAGACAAATTTAGTCTCAATCGGTGCCCTAAAAATGATTTTGATAAAAGAAAATACAATAGATTTCTTATGCTTCAGTAGTAGGGAGTCTAATGTATGCTCAAGTTTGCATGCGTCAGGATATTGCGTACATTCATCGAGCTACTGGGCAGATTTTTAAGCAATCCAGGAATAGACCATTGGAAAGCAGCTAAACGGGTCTTACGGTACTTACAGAGAACGAAAGACTACATGCTCACATATCGGAGTTTAGCTAATCTGGAGATCATTGGGTATAGCGACTCTGATTTTGCTGGATGCCGAGATACCATGAAATCTACATCAGGGTATATTTACATGCTAGCTGGAGGTGCTATTTCCTGGAAGAGCGCTAAACAGTCACTTATAGCCTCTTCCACGATGGCAGCTGAGTTCATAGCATGTTATGAGGCATCCAATCATGGAGTATGGCTGCGGAATTTTGTCACGGGGCTGCGTATAGTGGACAATATTGAAAGACCACTAAAATTATTTTGTGACAATAAATCGGCAGTTTTATATTCCAATAATAATAGGAGTTCATCGAAGTCAAAACACATCGACATCAAGTTCCTAGTTGTTAAAGAAAGAGTTCAGAGTGGACAGTTGTCTATAGAGCATATCGGTACAAACTCCATGGTTGCGGATCCGCTTACTAAGGGATTGCCACCCAAAATATTTCATGAGCATACTGCTCGTATGGGTGTTTTGGCAATTGATAGTATTCAGTTTTAAAGGGAGTTTGTAATTTTACATGCTTATGTAATATAGACAAATTTTCAGTTTATGGATATTTATGAGGTTATTTTCTGCAGAAATAAAATTTTTGGTTTAATTTACACTCTGATTTTAGTATGGTTTGATCTCACTAAGGTTTAAGGGTGGACCAGTTGGAAATAGGCATGTTAAGATCATATTGCATGAAATTTCCATGCTACACATCCACATCATGATCCATGTCATTTAATTGTATTGGCATACGTGACCTTTGATAGGTTGAGTTACGAAAATTGTAACGAAAACCGCTTAGATCCTATGTTGGTATGATTACTGGACCGGATTGGTTATAGATACATCTGTTAACGACAGCAAAGATTGAGCTCATTTTTGCAAAACATAATTATAAGGTTCTACATATAGCCCAAGTGGGAGATTGTTGGATCATTAATCCAACGTTGGGCTTATATGAAAATAATTATGTGTTTGTGGACTGTCAAATAAGGTAAAGCCTAATTAAAATGATCTATTAAGTATTTTAGGCAATTAAGTTTTGATGTATCTAATAGGGTGTGGACCTTTAATGTGTAGAGATTACGGGGTTATTTCTATTTTAGTGATGGGTTAAAATACAAATACCACAAAGGCACTTGGTTGCCTATAAATAAGGGGTCATGGTCCCTAGATTACAAGTTCATTTTTCACTCTTACACCCATTGAAGAGAGAATACTAAGGCTAAGGTTGAGAGATCAAAGGGCTCTCAAAAAAGAAGAACTTGTTAATCTAGAAGGTCATCCATACGATTTCCGGTTATGGATTCAGGTACGCTTCCGTTCTATCGATTATGCATTCTTGATAATTTGACATGAATACAATTTCTATATGATATGAAATTCAAGATCTAACAGTAGCTTCCAAGAAATTACCAATTCTGGAACCATCCCTGTTTTTATTGAAAATAAAATTGATTATAGATTCGAATTACGCGGTGTGTGTGTGTGTGATTTTTCCAAATTTAAATACAACAAAAAAAGATTTGGCTCGCGATAGAATTAGATTCGTTTTTATTTTTACTTTTAAAATTATATTTTTTATTAGAATAGAAGAATGACGGAAGAATTGGAGGGGAAAAGTTAAAATGAAGAACTCGAATGAATTGTAATGGCTGAGAAAATCAATAATGGGCTTTGTGTTGCGAGGCTTTCAATTCCCAGTCATTCTGTAAACTATCTATTTTCTTTTACATCAGTGGGATTTGGTTTATAAATGAACTTTATATCCCTCTATTATTTTAGCTTGAATTGATGTTAACAAAACAAAACCCTAACAGCCCTTGAGAAGTAATTATTAAATATCAGGGGAGGCCCTTTAATCAACAATAATCAAGATGAAGTGTTCAGTAATTGAAAAATGACATGTAATTAAAATACTAAATAAAAGGATTTATTTAATCACAGCAACACGGGATCATACATGGCTAGTTATATATTTTAATGAAAGACCACAAGAGCTGACTAAAAGAGCAAGGCTGGTAGAGCTGGAGGAGTTACAATGCAAGTAGAGATTAAAGGCCAGCATTAGCACGCGCTTAACCTACAAAATGTAAAAGATCTACACTTGTTGATCATCTGCTTGCCCTATTTTCTCCTCCTTCTTCCCGACTTTCTATTCGACCCTTACTCTCACCCAAACAGTATTTCTTGACGAAAACTTGCATTTTATCAAATTTTTAAATAAATTTATTATTTTATCTAAATTTATATTATTATAAAAAAATCGAATATATTTAATTTTTTTATATTAAAAATATGATTTTCCTCATGACTAAACGCGGGTGCCATGCTAGTGTGTGTATATATTTAGAGCATCTCCAGTGGAGAGTGTCATTTTATAGAGACAAATATTCAAAATGACACCTTAAATAGTGTAAAAATAATATTTTTTTGTTGATGATGTGTGTTCTAGTGGTAAAAATCATTTATTATTATATTATTTTAAATATAGTATAATTATTTTGTATATAGTTTAATCATGCAATTAATAAGAGTAAATTATATAATTAAATAATTATTTTTAAAAAACCATCCAACACTATAATTATTAATTTTTACTCTCTTGTCATGGTATTTGTAAATAAAAATAAATATTTTTGATATAATTATATTATTTTTTAATATATATTACATTTTTTAAATATATTTATATATTATAATATATATCCTGCTGGAGGCTGAAAAAGAAGCAAAAACAGGTAAACAATTATTATTTTATTTTTGCCTCCTCAATTATTAGATAGAGAGAGATTTTTCAAATTTAAATACAACAAAAAAAGATTTGGCTCGCGGTAGAATCAGATTCGGTGTTATTTTACTTTTTAAATTATGTTTTTTTATTAGAATAGAAGAATGATGGAAGAATTCGAGGGGAAAAGTTAAAACTGCTTGCTTTCTTTCCATATATATATATATAATTGAAGTATGATTATTTTATTCAAGAAACGTCATCACTGCCATGCAATGACGAAGCATACGATGCGTCAGCTCTGTGACGTCAGGTACGCGAATGTTAAGAAACGAGTTCCCAAAATAAATAACATGATTTCTTTTCTAATATTGTTTATATGTTTGAAGTTTTTTTTAAAAAATACTTTATCTGTAATTTAAAATAATTAAAAAATCATTTTATTTTTCTAAAAATCCAAGTTTAAGCATTGGCCTGCTGCTTCGTAAATATTATATAAATGAATCGTGACTATCAATGTGTGGTATCTGGATATACAAATAGGCCCTCCACGAGGAGAAAGGCACTCATTCGGACAAAAGTTAAAATGAAATGAATTATTGTTTTGCAGGCGGGCCTGGGGGATCGAGACTTGCCATTATTTCTTACAATTATTTCCTTGCACCCCCGCAGAAAAGAGAGGGAGTAAAAAAAGAAAAGAAAAGTAGCGTGAGTGAGCATGAAGCCATCTTTGTTTTTTCTTCCTTGGATGGTTGCTGATACAGCTATATGCTAGTTTAAATCAGAATATTTTGATATATTCATACTATTTTTATGTGTTAATATCAAAATTATTATTTTTAAATATAAAATCATCATTTTAATATATTTATAAATGAAAAACATTTAAATAAAACAAAATATAAATAACAAGACAAAATAAATATTATTAGCTTCAAAAAGTTATATAAATTGAAGAATAAATAAAAAAAAATAACAGAAAAAATAAAAGAAAAAAAATAAAAAATATTATTTTTCAAATAATCAACACAAATTAAAATTGAAAGACTAAATTAAAAAAAAAACATATAACCTCAACGAAATAGAAAATAATAAAAATTAAAACAAAAACTAAGAGCATATATATAACCATGTACCAAAATAAAAAGTTATTTTTTAAAATATATATAAAAAATCAAAAGAGTTAAAATAAAATAAAAATTAAATTAAATGGAAAATTAACGATGTGGTTCATTTTGATTGCATCAATGCATCCAATCCAGCAATGTCGAGGCAATTGCAAGACTTTTCTACTTCTATGGGAGACTTCACATAAAGGAGGCTGTGGATTCCTTAATGTGTAAAAATCTTCAATTTTATCAAAGATATATATTATTGATAAATTTCCAACGGGATTGATGACAACAAATTATCATCTAAAATCATCTTTTTATTTAGTATTTCAAATCTCTATTATAGTTCTTTAACGCCGATGGAATATCTCATTAGCAACAATTCTACTAATAAAGTTTTTCATTAGAGATTATATTCGTAACATGTAAGGCTTTTACGGTGATGGATTTAAGACCTCTATCATTCTTTCTTGGTATATAATTATATTCTATAGTCTCAACTATAAATTTAAGTTTTTAGGCGACTCTAACATATCTTTCAAGCGAAAACTCTTTGATCTTGAAATTTGTACAGTCACATATTACCTTGTGCTTAAATTTTTTATCATATAGAATGAGATGGTGAGATTCGAATTCGTGATCACTTGGTTTAACAAGACTCGATATTATATCAAGAAACTATCTCACCTAAAAACTTAAACTTATAGATGAGATCCCAAAATATAATTATATTATTCTCTAACAAAACCACACCCATGTTCACCACCTATCTTCTCTTCACCATAATGTTATAAGCAATTCTCGCTCAGGCTCTTGTGTTAACGTTAATTAGATTTTTAATAAATATTCATAAAAAAGAATTATTTTATTACATGAAATATTCCTATTCGATGGGTAATATTAACAGTATCCCAATCCAACAATGTCTTGAAGCTTATTTATGACGTTGGCTTTTGCATATGTTTTCTTTAGAGGATTTTATTACATATAAAAAATTGCTCTGACCTTAACGCTTTTATCAGGAGGGATCTCTACTTAATATATAAATTATATTCTTCTGCAGATTGCCTTTCTTACTTCTAGTTTGTTATATATATAGAATTCCACTAAATCTACCAGTATCTAAGATTAATTAACTTCCACCTAGCAACGTTGTATTAGTGCTTTTGTTTACATAAAACTGATTATTTTCTTATTCAAAAATCTTAATTATAAAATTAAGTATCAATATAGGACAACAGAATCTGTGCTATTTTTTTTTTTAGCTCAGATTGAGTATCAGGAGAGGCCCTTTAGCAATAATAATAAATATGAAGTGTTCAGTGAATTACTAATTTAAAACAAAGATAACTAAAATACTGAAATTAAAAACAGATAATAGAAGATTACAGGAGCTGGGTAGAAGAGGAAGGCTGCTACAAATGGAGGGTTCACAACGAAAATAGAAATAAAAAGCCCACAAACACTGAGTGGTCAACTCTTACAAGGTTGAACTTTATTGAACGCGGATCTTCAAATTGAAGGAAGCACCTCCAAATGCTGCGCAGGAGCAGTAGCCTGAACCATTACTTTCGTTGACGGCGTAGTGCCCATATTACACACCGTATCACAATAGGTGCTGGAGCAATGATGAAGAGGAGGCGAAAGTACACTGATTCGTCAGGTGCAATGCACTGTATCCCAGAACCGTAAGTGCCCATCATACAAACTGCAGCAATCAGAACTTCCAAGAAATAAGGGCAATCGAAGGTTACACATAACAGGAGAAAAGTGGAGGACGTTAGTGCAATCGTGTTGCATATCAGGAAGATGTGGAAAGCGACTATCTGATCAGAATAAACAGCACGTCCAGCTTCGTGTGCACCGTTTCCTTCTTGCCAGACTCCACCAGGCGGGGAGATTCCAGCTTGGAAGGTCACCGTTGCTATCAGCGCAGCACCGACCAGAAGAACATTTCGGGGTCATTAGTTATCTCTGCATTCGATGATTTCTCCATGCCTGTGTTGCTGGTGGTTTCTGTATTTTGGATTTGCATACTTAAGAGTAGTGATTTTTCGTCTTGTCTTTCCCTCAAACTCAGTGGGAATTTATAGCAAGAACAGGGACGGTGTGCATTTCATTTTTCATTCACGTAAAGGTTCTTTTCCATTAAAGTCTGGACCCATGAAACTTTCCGGTGGAGCCACTGTACGTGATGGTAGTTGAATTTGTTTTTAAAAATATTTTTTGTTTATAAATATATAAAAATAATTTTTATTTTATTTTTAAAAATATTTTTGATAGTAATATATGAAAATGATATAAAAATACTATTTTTTAATTTAAAATAAAAATAAAAATATTAATTAAAAATAAAAAAACTTTTGAAATGTAAAACATCCGGAAATCATTTAAAAGGTACAAGATTCTGAAATAGCTACCGACCCGAACAGGAACGGGGAAGTGCTATTTTTTTGTAATATCCTTTTTCTTTTGGTGTTCCATAATTTAGAATTAGGAGGGACGGAAACTCCCTGTTAGTACATGAGACGTACTGCATCTATATATTATACACTTTAATTACTAAGATATAGAAAATGATAATTCTATTTAATTACCAATTCTGGAACCATCCTTGTTTTTATTGAAAGTAAAATTGATTGTAGATTCGAGTTACGTAGTGCATGATCTATCTATCTATCTATATTTCTATATATATATATAGATAGATAGATGTGTGTGTGATTTTTCAAATTTAAATATAACAAAAAGATTTGGCTCGCGGTAGAATTAGGTTCGGTGTTTTTTACTTTTAAAATTATAGTTTTTATTAGAAGAATGATGGAAGGATTGGAGGGGAAAAGTTAAAATGATTGCTTTATTTCCATATATCTGATTTTGCACCGAAGCATGATTATTTTATTCAAGAAGAGTCATCATTGTCATGCCATGACGAAGCACACGATGCCGTAAGCTCCGTGACATCATCCATGAGAATGTCAAGAAACGAGTTCCCAAAATAAATTGAAAAATTAAATAGATAAATAATTTTTGAACAGTATAAATATATTTTTTGTTTATGTATATTATAATAATAAAAATCATTTAGAAGAATCACATATATTATAATCACATATATAATAGCAGCCGAAACTTTTTTTTTGGATAACGATGGGAACTACATGACCCGGAAAGCGTACTTTGTAGGTCCAGAGTATGCGTAAATCCCTGGCTGTCCCAGGCTCTTACGAGGGGGAGGTGAAACTCAGGGCTTGAACCTGGGTGATGCTTTTTGGCAACCCCAGGCCTTACCGCTGCACCCACCCTCGGGGACAAATGAAACACAATATAATAACAATTGAATAATTGAAACATAGTATAACAACAACTGAATTAGTGAAATATCAACAGATAAATATTGATTTTGAATCATATATTCCTTTAATATATAAAAACAGTTAAAATAAAATATAAAAACAGTTAAAATAAAATATAAAAACAGTTGAATTAGTGAGATATCAACTGATAAATATTGATTTATAAAATTAATTGTTAAAATTTTTGGGGATTGATATTAATTTTATAACATGATAAAATATTATCAATTAATAAAGATTTTTTTTTTTTGCTTTGGTTTACAATTGAAGCAACATTTCTGTTTTTTTGTGTTTTAATTAGATTAAACAGTGTTTCAACGGGAATATATAATATTTTTATATTTTATCTTTTCTGCTCAGAGCATTTAGAAATAACAGCTGAAAAATAAAATAATTATTATAATTATTCAAATAATTATTCCGT
The DNA here is from genome assembly GCA_032356905.1 of Salix exigua. Classification (NCBI taxonomy): domain Eukaryota; kingdom Viridiplantae; phylum Streptophyta; class Magnoliopsida; order Malpighiales; family Salicaceae; genus Salix; species Salix exigua. The sequence goes on from CM063601.1 coordinate 2,962,948, forward strand.
TAGAGATTTTAAAAGTAAATACAAAAGCTAAAAATATAATTTTTTAACTTTGCCTCTTTTGATAATCATGGAGTTGGAGATGCTCTTGGTTCCAAAACGAGTTAGGTAACTATATTTTGATAAGGCCGAGTTCTGGAAATATAATTGTAAGCATGTATTACATGGCATCTCTAGAATTCCAGTTTTGCTTTTGTTAAGATGCTAGTTGAAAGAGATGGGGGTAGCTTGGCCTGCTGCTTTATAAATATTATACTATATAAAACAGGCGTAAATCGTGATTATCAATGATACAATAGCTCCACCAGGAGAAGAAAGGCACGAATTAGGACAAGAGTTAAAAAGAAGTGAATTATTGTTTTGCAGATGGGGCTGGGGATCGAGACTTGCAATTATTTCTTGCAATTATTCGTTAAAAGTGTGTTTGTCATGGATATTGATGTTGGGTTTGAAGTTAAAAAAATAGTTTTTTTAATGTTGTAGATTTAATTATTATAATAATAAAATATAATTAATAATTCAAGTAAATTATACACTCATTTTTTCTTCTATAAAACTACATGCAATTCCATCACGAACTAAATTCATACGATACGCCAAGGCCTTTGCGATCCTTTGCTATTTGATCGATAAACATCCGATAGAATATCATCAAAAACAACATACACGATCAATAAATAGTGTTGTTTCAGGATCTCTGTCTACATGTTGTAAAAATATAATTTCAAGGCAAAATCCAATTGCAAGTTTCTAATTCATAATCAATTGAAAAGCAACTGGGTGTGGAATAAAATAAAATTATGCATCATTCCCTTTTCATCAAGGACGATCTCTATCTACAAAAATTTTAATCTTGCTAAAATATGATTTTTATATATTTTTTAAAATCGAATTGGGTTTCTCCCAAACTAAATGGGTCGACCCAACCAAGTTGGGCCCAACTCTGTTGGACTTGAGTCTGGTGAGAGTAGGTCCAACTAAGCCCAACCCAAGAGTTCAAAAGAAAAGGCACAAAATGGCGTGTTGCATCTTTCATTTTGAATTAGGCATCGCAGTTATTGTTCACATACACGTGAACAATGAACATGACCAACAATGACGAGAAGGTCAACGGATGATACCTATTGGTAGAGAAGGCCGAAGTGGTTCTTCCTGTAGTGCTGACATAAAAATTATGCGTTATGGTGGTCGAGAGAAGGGCTCGGAAGGTTGCAGTTGTCTTGATTGTGGAGGAGAGAGGGAGCCGTGATGGCTATGGAGAGAGAGGGTAGTGGTCGTGAACGAGGAGAGAGAGAGAGAGAGTCGCGGCATCCGTAGAGGAGACCAGGGGTGCAAGTGGCCGTGTAGAGAGAGGGGTGGTGGCAACTTGTGTAAGTGAGCTGGAAGTCCTTGGAGGCAAGATTGCCTTTGGCACTCCCTTCCCGGTCGAGCTCTTTGTAATCCACTAGCTTCAATTTCTAGATGATGAAGGTGTACGAGGCTAAGCTCTGAAACTGATAAGGCTTTTTTAGGAAGTCTAGTATATTTTTGCAGCGTTTCTTACATCTGCATTCGAGCGAGAAGTATCGAAAAGATGCTTCTCATAAACAAATGCTGAACCGCGTATTTTGGTAGGATCCACAAGTACAAAACAAGTTTTTCTCAAACAAAGAAGAGAACACAAAACAATTTAGAAATAAGAGAAGACTAACAATTGGAGGAAGAAGAGAAGTAGTTTTTGGATGCACTTGTTAAAAAATTTGCATAGTATTTATAGGCTACTATAATGTAACAACCATATTTAATTATGAAATTAAAATAGTTGTTACAATAATTTAAAATATCATTGTCGAGTAACAATTAAAAATGTATGGTTACAATAATTATGAGGCGTTGCCTCGCGTGCATGGGTGAATCAAAGGTTTTCCTCTTACTCGATTCATCCTCGTATGTGAGAGTTCACTCTATTTTTTTGTTGGTTACTATCTCATCTCAAGTTTTATTACGTGAACACTTGATGAAAGTCTTGTTTTTCCAACGGGGACAACAAGTCCTATATATACTCTTTGCACTAAAAATCCTTTGTGTTTTACCAATATGAGATAGTCTTTTAAACTATCTTAAACAATTTTACAACAAAATTAACGAAATGAATTGATTAACCTGTAATAAGCTAGAGGACAAGGATCTAGGAGAGGTGAAGAGTCCCGCTTAATCAGTGTTAAAGAATAATATAAATTATATTATGGGACCTCACTTACAAGCTTAAGGTAAGATGGTTATTTGACATAGTATCGGAGCTTTGTTGATCCAACGGTCACGAAGTTCGAATCTCACCACCCTCATTCTATTTGATACAAATTAAGCAAAATATGATGCGGTCTCAGTGCAAATTTGAAACCCAAAAACTTTCAATTGAAAAATATATTAAAAATAATATAAATTATATTATAAAACTTCATCTATAAATTTGCAGTGATATCTACTTGATATAAATTCTGCTAGTGCAGTGGTACGCAGACATTGAATCTCCCAGGTATACAAATAGCCCCACCAGGAGGAGAAAGACACAAATCCGGACAAAAGAAAAATGAATTGAATTATTGTTTTGCAGATGGGCCTGGGGAATCGAGACTTGCGATTATTTCTCACAATTATTTGCACCCCGCTGAAAAGAAAGGGAGGAAAAATACAAAAAGAAAAGAAAATATAGGTTATATTTTAAATTATTTTTAACATTTTATAATCTGATTTTAGCTTTTGCCATGAACCATGGTTTTTTACTCTCTTTCTCTCCATCCGAATATCTACTGGTTAGGCTACCGAATCTGAAAGAAAGTCTCATTTTTTCAACCTTGTTATTTCATGGATGAGATATAGCCTTCCTCATGCATGAGGTGTCCATGCAAGCGATTTTACAAGACCCTGACAGACACGAAAGTAGCGTTTGAAATGAGGAACACAAGGAACGGCAGAGCCAGTGAAGAAGGTGCTTGATTTTTTTAAAAAATGGGTTATTTGTGTTTATTTGACGTGTATCTTGATTAATCTTAAAAATTTTAAAATTAATTATCAGTTAAAATTTCTAGTAGCTCTAAATGATGAAGAACTTGGACTTATGATTTCTGGTGAGAAAACTTAGGATCTGACTAGTGAGTCACGCCTCTCATGTGCTCGAGAAGTTTGTGGTATTGTATTTCAAAAATATTTTTAAAAATTTGATATTTTTAAATTATTTTAATACTGTTAAAAATAATTTTCAAAATATAAAAAATATTTTGATGCATTTTTAAATTAAAAATATTTTTGTCAATACAATGAAAACAAGTATATTCAATATCCAGCTTTAAAAAAGAGCGAATCGGCTGGAAAACTTGGGTATCAACGAAAACAAGCTATTAGTTTAGTTGTGGCCAAAGATTGGAGGGTTCAAAACCTTGGATTTTGTACATGAAAAATCAACATCATCACCATGGGAAAAACCCGGCCCAGTTGATGCAATTATTTGACCACTCTTCAAACAGTAAATGATATAAATTGTATTATATAACCTAGCAAATAATATAAAATATATTTTACTATCTCAGTTTAAGTTTTTAGATAAATTGATTTCTTAACATAGTATCAAAATCTTATTGACTCAACGGTCACAAGTTTGACTCTCATTACCTCCATTCTATTTGATAAAAATCAAGCACAAGGTAATATGGGTTTTCAAGTCTAAAGATTTTTCACTTAAATTAATGTTTTAGAGAATAATATAAATTATATTTTAAAATTTCAATTAACGTTTCGAGGTGACTTGTTTCTCCGGTCTCAACTGCATTTTTGGAGTGAAAAAAATTCTACATCATCATGCTTTAATGATTATAGTTCCCAACAAACAAAAAAGGAATGACTGGTTGAACAAAACTGCCTTTAGTTATTTTACCTGCGGCTAAAGGAAGAAAAACTTTGGCACAGGTTTGTAGCTGCCGCTAAAAGAAAAAAAATGTGGCGTGGGCTCTGATACAAAATGATAAACTTGCTTTGTTGGAATTTTGAACCACGTCTTATTCAACATATTTGGTGGCTTTATATAGCCATACAGAAGGTAATAGAAAACAAAACGACAGCAACATCAAATAACAGGGCCGGGTCATGGCCAAAGACCAGATTAGAACCCTGATATTCAGGGAATATTGAAAACAGAAACATAAAACCGGAATACTAAGTCGACGACCTCATACACTTACGGCGAGCTGCAAAGGCTACCCATATGAGAAACCGTATCACAATAGGTGCAGTAACAACGACGAAGAGGAGGCGAAAGGACACTGATTCGTGAGGTGTGATGCAATAAATCCCAGAACTGTAAGTGCCCATCATAGAAACTGCAGCAATCAGAACTTCCAAGAAATAAGGGCAACCGTAGGTTAAACATAACAGGAGAAAAGTGGAGGCCATTAGTGCAATCGTGTTCCATATCAGGAAAATCAGGAAAGGGACTCCCCTATCAGAATAAACAGCATGTCCAGCTGTATGATTACCTTTGCTTTCTTGCCAAACTCCGCCAGGTGGAGTGATTCCAGCTTGGAAGGTCACCGTTGCTATCAGCGCGGCACCGACCAGCAGAACATTTCGAGTGTCACTGTCACCAGTTATCGTTGTTATCCGCCGTGGGCTTGTTGGCGATATTATATGTTTCAAGGGACAGATCATTTTGCTTGTGTTCCTGGTGGTTTCTGTATTTTGGCTTGGCATACTTAAGAGTAGTAGTGATTTTTCGTCTTGTCTTTCACTCAAACTCAGTGGGAATTTATAGCAAGAACAGGGACGGTGTGCATTTGATTTTCATTCAAGTAAAGGTTCTTTTCCATTAAAGTCTGGACCCATGAAACTTTCGGGTGGTGGAGCGACTGTCCGTGATCATGTGATTTTAGATGTTGTTTTTAAAAATATCTTTTGGTTGGTTAGAAGAATATAAAAATATATATATTTTTATTTTTTAAAATAATATAAAAACATTATGTTTTTAATTTAAAATAAAATATTATTTTAATTGTTTTTTTTAAAAAAACTTTTGAAACGTGTAAAACATACGGGAATCATTTAAGAAAGGTACAGTATTCCGAAATAGCAACCTGAACAGTTCCGTTCTGGCTAAATTCCAGCCGGAACGTCTCGGTTCCGTTTCGAGTTTAAAATCTATTTTTTTTTAAAAAAATTATTTTTGACATCTATACATCAAAATAATTTAAAAACATCAAAATAATTTAAAAACACCAAAATATTTTAAATAAAAAAGAATTCCAATTTTAATTATGCTTGTTAAATTAATATTTTTTTTCATATATATATAATTAATTATATATGAACAATAAAATATCGAAACGATGACACTGAACGCCTCAAATCGAACGCTTCGTTCTAATCGAAAACCTGAATAGTTACTGTAATAAAGATTGACAACTATGCTCGAAAACTCCTCGTTAGTACATGAGACGTGGTGCATCTATATAGTGTACACATTAATTACTAAGATATGAAATATTAAGAGTGGTAATTTTATTTAATTACCAATTCTGGAACTATCCTGAATTTTATCTGATTATAGATTTGAGTTAGATAGATAGATAGATAGATAGATAGATAGATAGATAGATAGGAATTGTGTATGATTTTTCCAGTTTAAATACAACAAAAAAATATGTGGCGCGGGTTAGAATTAGGTTCAGTGTGTTTTTTACTTTTTAAATTATATTTTTTATTAGATTAGAAGAATGATGGAAGAATTGGAGGGGGGAAGTTAAACTGCGCGCTTGCTTTATTTCCATATATCTGATTTTGTGTGGAAGTATGATTATTTTATTCAAGAAGCGTCATCACTGCCATGCCATGACGAAGCACACGCTGCCGTAAGCTCAGTGACATCAGCTACGAGAGTGTTCCCAAAATAAATTCAAGCAGTACATCGCCAGGTTGAAAAGGCCGATTTCTGGAATTATGGGAAATTTCAGTGATAATAGCTATTTTTAAGAATAAATTTGTAAAATAGCTCTTGAATAGTATTTATATGGTTTTTTTTATTTATGTGTGTTTCAATGATAAGAGTCATTTTAGAGAGTTATTTTTTAAAATATTATTTTAAATATAGTTTAATTATTTTATATATAGTTTAATTATGCATTTAATTATACAATTAATAGTAATAAATTATATAATTAAATAATTATTTATAAAAAACCTTCCAATAATATAATTATTAATTTAATTTTTTACTTTCTTGTTGAGGTATTTTTAAATAAAAATAAATATTTTTGATATATTTACATTATATATATAACACATGAATTATATATATATATATATATAATTCTGGAGCACACACGTTCCTCCAATTTTTGAAGCCAAAATTTTGGCTTCTTTGTAGCAGCTCAAGCAAGCAAAGTCAATTTTGGCTTTGCAGATAGCACTCCAATGCGAAAACTACTAAAAATTGCTAAAATATTTATTTTTTATTTATAGCTCCCCATATAGCACTGTTGTTGGACTTGCCCTGACAACATCTTTAGCGAAAGTGTCATTTTGGAGAGTTAAATTTTTAAAATGGTATTTTAAAAAGTGTAAAAATAATATTTTTGTTGATGTGTGCTCCAGTAATAAAAGTCATTTATTTTATATTATTTTAAATATAGTATAATTATTTTATATGTAGTTTAATTATGCAATTAATTATACAATTAATAAGAGTAAGCTATATAATTAAATAATTACTTTTAAAAAACCCTTCAACAATATAATTATTAAATTTATATATAATTTTTTATTCTCTTGTTAAAGTATTTTTAAGTAAAAATAAATATTTTTGATATAATCACATTATTATTATATATATATATATATATATTATAATAATTATAATAGGGGCACCTTTTTACCCCATCCCTCATGAGCTGAACAGCAGCTCATGAAGAGGGTGTCATTTTTACCTCTACAAATGACACCCGATACAGTTAAAGAAAAAAAAACTAAAAATGTATTAATTAATGGATAACTTCTCATATATCACTCCCGTTGTGGATGATCTAACGATGTATGACGAAGTGATGATTTTTATTACAGGTTTTTTAAAGGAGTTTTTGAAGCTTGAATTCAAAGATTTATGGTTTGTCTGATGGAAATTATGCATTTCATTTCCCTCCAGAAGATATTTAGAACTGCAATACCATTATTTACCCATTTCCTCTTCAATGTATCCAGGTCACACAGCTGTCGTTTCTAAAATTCCAGTTTTGCTTTTGTGATGATGCGAGTTGAGAGAGATGAGGGGTAGCTTGGCCTGCTGCTTTATAAAATATTATATAAAACAGGCGTGAATCGTGATTATCAAGGTGTGGTGTCTGGATATACAAGGAGCCCCACCATGAGGAGAAAGGCACAAATTCGGACAAAAGTTAAAATGAATTGAATTATTGTTTTGAAGATGGGCAATTATTTCTTTGCACCCCCGCTGAAAAGAGAGGAGGAAAAAAGAACAGAAAAGTAGCGTGACTGAGCATGGAGCCATCTTTTTTTTTTCCTTAGAGTTTAGAAAAAAAATTGATTTTTTTTATTTTTATTTTAAATTAAAATATTTTGAGATATTCAGATTATTTTCATGTGTTGATATTAAAATTGATTTTTTAAAAATAAAAAAAAATATTATTTTAGTATATTTATAGATAAAAATCACTTTAAAAAACAAAAAGTACAACATTCCTAACCAGTGACGTGTTAAGAGTTGAATATCCACAATTATTATTACTGTAAAAAACAAAAGTATATGCATTAATAATATTTTTCTATTTCCAGGTAAAATGAATCCCGGTAATTAACTATGGGTAGGATTAAAAGTATTTTCAATGCTAAAAATGAATATTGCCCATGTATTTCCAATGTGTTTTTGACATCAATTTTCTCATGGAAAATCACATATATATATATATATATAATTAAATAAATTGAGAAGTATAGAAGGCAATAAATGCAAAAAAATAATATATAAAAAAACTAAATAATCAAAAGGTTTGTAGGTTGATTGTTTCTCTCAGATGAATAATATTTTAAAAAATATAGGATTATTAATTTTTTTTACATATTAAAAAATTTGGTTCTAAAACGTAGAGCAAGTATCTTGTATATTTTTTCATTGTAGATAACTTGGCTCAATTTTTTTACCTATTTTATTTACATGATATTAGATCTGAAATAGCATACATAAAAAAGCCATAAAAATCAATTTTTAACAAAAACAACAAAAATAAATAATAAGACAAAAATAAATATTATTAGTTTCAAAAGTTATATGACTTGAAGAATAAATAAAAATAGAAAAGAGAAAAATATTAATTTTAAAATGATCAACACAGATTAAAATTTAAGAACTAAATTAAAAAATATAACTTCAATAAAATAGAAAAAATAAAAACTAATAACACATACTTTTGATTGCATCGAGGCATCCAATCCAGCAATGTCTTAAGTTGACCTATGACATCAACTTTTGCTTTGTGTTTTCCTTACAGGCATAGTGGAATTTGGCACCTTCAATCATGTTGTCGTCCTTTGTTGATGGTATCATGATCGTTAGCTGTCCTTATACAACATAAAATCACAAAATACTCACATAATACGTTTTTGAAGAATGAGATTTCTTGTATAAAAAAATGAAGTCATATTAATAATTACAACTACAAAGGCATAGAGAAATTTACGAAATGAAATGATTAACCTGGAATAAGCTAGAGGACATGGATCTAAGGAGAGGTGAAGAGTCCTGCTTTATCTGCATGCAATTGGATTGTTAAAGAACAATATAAATTATATTATAATGATGATGAAGGTTGTGGTAGGTGGTCCGAGATGGTGGCTGGAGTTACTTGACCGAGAGGGAGATAGGTGGTGGTTGTTTTTTCAAGAGAGAGAAGAAGGGGAGAGGTACGCTGGAGATAAGGGGATGAAGAGGATGACTGCTACTATGTGTGTATGATGTTGTTCTACAAATTTTTAGTGTGTCTTCGTCTTCCTTGTGGACTATCAAATTTTCAATATCCTCTGCTCTGTTTTTCTCCCCTGTTCTCCAATGGTTTTCTTTCTTTGTTTATCAATTTTTCTCTTTTTTTTTGTTTGCCCCCCAACCTTTCTTTCGAGTGTATGCATGTAATTTATAGGTAAACGGAGACAACCCTTCGGTTGCCCATCGCGTCAGTACTGGGTTGCCTTTTCACCTCCTCACTTGCAAGTAGTTCAGCCACCACCTGAACAGTGCAATCACACCTGCAAGTTGCGTGTCTTGGGGTAAGTGAAAATTTAATTTGGTCTCTCAATTTGTAATTGCTCTGGCTACACTCCTAATTAGATTTGAACTTTTAATTTTGTGTAATTATATCCTCGTCAAAATTTAAAAGCAACCTTGGCTTAGCGCGCTTTTATTTTGGTCCTTAATTTCGATTTGTACGATTTGACCTTCAATTGAGCATTAGACTCTCATTTCGCTCAATTTGGCCCTTGATTTCACATAAATGACTCAAAAAATTCAATTTGGTCTCCGAAAATTCCAATCTCAACAATTGAACCCAAATTAAATTCAAAAACTTGATTTCTCATTGACTAAGCCCTTAATACAATTAATTTGACCAATATAAAGTATAATCAAGTCACTACGCTTAATTAAATCCTTCAATTGGACAAAAATAATTCTCGGACATAATTACCCTTTTAAATTGGTCAATGATTAAATCAAATTAGCCCATAAAAATATAATTATCTTCTGACTTAATTGTTACGCAGATTTATCCAATAATAAATTACTTTAGCCTTGAATCTGTATTTTCTTTTGTTTCAGGTACAAAAGAGGTATGATCGAGTTCTCAAAAATATCCAAAACTTTCATCTTAATTTTCCTACCGACACCACCCTTTTTTATTATTTTTGCTATTAGTAGATTTGGAGAATAACTCAAAATTTTCAGGGATATCTACTTGATATAAAAGAAAATTCTTGTGCATATTGCCTTAATTCTAGTGCAATGGTACACAAACATTGAATCTCCAACCACAAGCAGCTCATACCAGTTTTTCATTTCAATTTCATAGACCAGGATGCTAGATATTAGAAGAAAAATCTCTATCATTAGCGATTATATTCGCAACATGTTAGGAATATTTGTAACATGTAAGGCTTTTCCAGTGATGGATTTAAGACCTCTATCATTATTTCTTGGTATGGAAACTCTTCAGTCAAAAATATATTGCAAATTTTCTCCGAAAGATGAGCCCTAAGAAGTGAAACCATGGGCAGCCCCCATGTCCATCGCCTATCTTCTCTTCACCTTCTCTACATTTTGTGGGCCAAGTCCAATTTTATGTTTGGCCCATAAAGGAGGCTCTGGATTCCTTAATGGATTGGAAAACCAAAGCTAAGCGCCCACTCGAAATCAAAGCCCAGAGCGCACAATCAACTAATATAGTTTAAGCGTGTATACACGATCGACACTCAAGAAATCGAAAAGCATTGCATCGGCTCGGAAAATCGATAATGGGCTTGGAAAATCAATAATGGGTGTTTGTCTTACGAGACTTTCAATTGTCGGTCATTATTATACAATATACTAAAAGACATCAGACATTCATTGTGTATTACGAGAGTTTTTATTGTGGACGAGTGGTTTAACGTCGGTTTAGTTTTTGGGTTGGTTTGGTTACGGGTGGATCACGGATTGTTTTGATTTTTATATTTTTACATCTGTAAAATAATTATTTTACCCTCAAATAAGATTAAAAACAAGAGTTGTTGAAGGGGTGTCATAGTAATCTCACATTCTATTGCACAATAAAATAACCTTTTAGCCTTTAATAAAACAAAAATCAAAGGTTGTCTGCAGGTGTGTTTGGAATATTTCACAATTTTTACAATAGTTAAATCCTTATATGTCCCCCAAAATACAAAATATAAGAATTGGTTGCAAGAGTGTTTTGGTATTTTACCATTTTTATTATTCTTTTCTTTTGAATACTAGGTGTACGTCTGACACACACACATTGACAATACAAAAGTGTTGATTTTTTTAATTTTGTCATTTGATTGAAATTGATAATATATTTGGTTTCATTTCGACCATTATACTTTTTGTTTTTATTTTAATTCCTATATGTGTTTTATAAATTTTTGAAATAGTCCTTATTTGTATCCATGTTTATATATATGTGTGCTCTTAGCTTTGTTTTTATTTTTATTATTTTTCTTTTGTTGAGGTAGTGCTTTTTTGAAAATTTTAGTTCTTAATATCAAGTTTGTGTTTATGATCAGTTTAAAGATGATATTTCTTATTTTTTTCTCTTTGTTCTTTCTTTTAGTTTTTTATTACCTTTTATTTTATTTTAAGTCAAATGATTTTTTCCAGATAATGTTTTTTATTTTTGTTTTATCATTTATTTTATTTGCTCTTTTGTCAAATTTTTAGTCATTTTTATTCTTTGATTTAATTTTTTCTATTATTAACACAACAACAACAACTACAAGAATAATAATAATAATAATAATAATAATAATAATAATAATAATCTTAGTGTTTTTCTTGCTTCCTCTTTCGTTAATGTTTTTGAGTTTTTTTTTTTAGAAATTTAATAATTTTTATTGTTTCACGAGTAATAATAATGATAATTTTAGATGTTAAAACTTCAATGTTGTTGTTATAATAAAATGTGTTGATATATTTTATTATATCAAATATTACATATATAGATGTTATATCTTAATAATGAACTAATAAAAGCTATTAATTGCTTTTATTCCAATAATTATCAATCTAATTATTATAACTAGTGTAAACTATTTGTTTTCTTTTAAATAGCCCGGAAGAAATATTTATCAGGAGCTTAGCCCATCCCTGTAGGATTAAGGACCTTCTGGAGTATTGTCTCTTATTCTTCTGGAATAAAATGATTTTGGGTGCCTAAAATTTATATATGAATTTAATAATTAAGTATATAATCTTTAATTTAATTTAAATAAATACTCTATATTTTTATTTTATATAATAAAGTGTCCAGGCGGGTGTGTTTTCAATCAAATACTAATATGGGTAAAAAATATAAAAAAAAGTAGATGAAAAACAAGAATTAATCAGTGGGATTTGGTTTATAAATGAACTATAGATCCGTGATGTATATCCGATTTCCTCTATTATTTTAGCTTGGATTGATGCTAACAAAACAAAACCCTAACATCCCTTGAGAAATAATTATTAAATATCAGGGGAGGCCCTTTAATCAACAACAACAATAAAGATTAAGCGCTCAGTAATTTACTAATTTAAAGCAAGTAATTTGAAAATTACTCTACATATAATTAAAATATCAAATAAAAGGATTTATTTAATCATAGCAACACGGGATCATACATGGCTAGTTATATCTTTTAATAAAATACCACAAGAGCTGACAGAAAGAGCAAGGCTACTACAACAGAGGAGGAGTTACAGTGGAAGTAGAGATTAAAAGCCAGCATTAGCACGGGCTTAACCTACAAAATATAAAAGATCTACACTTGTTCATCACCTGCTTGCCCATCCTGTTGATCCTTTTTTCCCTCCTTTTGATTCTGATCATTCGCAGCCCCACGACATTTCTTGAAGAAATAAACCAAAATCCTCATCAAAAAAGGCACTAAAGCTGCTATCAAAATATAGCGAAAATACACGGTTTCGTGAGGAGTAACAGCACAAACTGCAGATGCATAGGTTGTCATCATCGAAGCTGTAGCAGCCCATATTTCAATATAGAAAGGGAACCTGAAGGTGAAACATGCAATGACAAGTATACAAGTGGAGAGAGCCAAAGTGTTTGATATCAGGAAAACATAGAAAGCAACCTTTTGAGATGCATAGATTGCTCTTCCTGCATGATCTCCATCTTGCCAGACCCCTCCAGGAGGGTTCACTCCAGCCTGGAAAGTCACTGCTGCAATCAAGCTCACAACTACTAGCAAAACATTTCTAGCATCGTCTGGTGTGTGTCTGCTTTCATCAAACTGAAACAGCTTGAACATGCTAGCTGCGTGTCTGCTTTTATAAAACTGAAACATCTTGAACATGCTAGCACATATTCTATTATGAGTTTTACCAGGCTGAGACATTTTTGCTTGGGCAAAGATATGCGGGAGATACCAGCACTTTCGCTCCCAAGAAGTTACACCTTAAACTATGCTATATGATATAAAAGAATCATTTATAAATATATATATGATGTAAAAAATTTCCCACCGAAATCATTTATTTAATAGTCAACGCTACCCAAGTCAATGAATTTAAAATTATATAAAACAGGCGTCAATCGTGATTATCAATGTCGGGTATCTGGGCCTACAAATAGCACCACCAGGACAATATATATCAAATTTCTCATTGCAAATCAATATATATATATATATACACGGCAATAAATGCAAAAGGTAATTGTTAACGATAACTAAATATATATATATATACGGCAATAAATGCAAAAAGTAATTGTTAACTATAACTAAAAATTTATCAATAAAACTAATAGTTAGATGCATATGAAATTATTTAATCTCGTAACATGGGCAATATTTGCAATTGAGTCAATGACATTGTTTCTTATGGTCAATTCTCATTTAATAAAACAATATTATAGAGAGAGAGTGAGGGTTGCATAAAACATTCGCTAATATTAGAAAGCAGTTTTTTACTCTTAGTAAAAAAACAATTGAGAATTAAACGTCATTTTTTTTAAAAAAAACATCATATATTTTTTTAGTTATTTTATTTTTAGGGGTTTCAATTAAAATTGGATATTTTTCTCTTAAAACATCTCACACATTTCTTTAATTAATCTTAAATTAAATTAAAAAAAAGGGTAGATGTTTGAGTCGGTAAAAGAAAAATTAACACGCGATGGAATGCACAATCATCTCTGCATTCCTGAGCTTTCCTTTTCATCTTTTTTTTTCTCCATTAAGGTGCGGACGACATGTCATTCGCCTCTATTTTTGTGAGAAAAATATAAAACAAATGTCATGTTTGATTACCATAATATTCTTCATATTATTATATCTTTGGAACACTGGAATTATCATCATCATTAAAAAAAAATAAGAAGATTCGGATATCTAAAGTATGAATAATTCTTGATTTCATAAGTATCTATTTTTATCATAAAATTAAATAAATATTATTTACAAAAACAATAAAATTATTAAACCGATTAAAATCCATGAACCATTACTATATATTTAGCGCACGCACTTATATGTCTTCCTAATATTTTTTATTAACATCAACAAAATTAGAATTTCTAATTGAGTATTTTGCTAAAACCAATACAAGTAGAAGAAAACATTAAACAAATAAGCCTATTAACTCAGCAACCCAGTAGAACCTGATATCAAAATTAGAGTCAAATCCGAGGGCATCGAGAATTTTACCATCTCCAATACTCTTTATAATTTCTTTTTTATTAATAAAAATATCCGGATCGTATATCTTAACTAATCTTAAATATTTTAAAATTAATAATTATATAAATTTTTAATAACTTAATTACTTAATTAAAAGAGAGATTGACGAAATAATTACACATGATAATAATGATGATTGAGCCTCCTAGTTATGACGGGCAACCGCATGGCTGGTCACTATAACAACGAAACCCTAAATAATTAAGTACATAAAACTATGGTCCCAAATGTCAACATCATAAATCAAAGACGTGGACCAGTTGTCCTGTGATTGAAGTAAATGAGAGGGAAGATTATTCATGTGAACGTCGTTAACTTGCAACCACCAGATTCAGATGCCACGGCCGTAACGTTTTAATGTCAAAATCATATCAATATCTCCCTCCTATATTATTAAATGCCATGACCTCAACATTGCTCTACTTACATATACTGCCTGGACATGGCAAGGATTTCTCTTTGAACAAGAGGGTTAAAGAAGTATAATTTAAACATTATAATTTAGAACACTGAAATTATTATCATCATTAAAAAAACAAAAAGATTCGGATATCTAAATTATGAATAATTCTTGATTTTTAAATGAAATAAAAATATTATTTTTAGATCATTTTATGTACTTATATCAAAATTAATTTAAAAAATAAATAATATTATTTTAATATATATTTTTAATGAAAAACACTTTAAAAAACAAACTCAATTACACTCTCAGATAGTCAACGAGAGTCAAGTTAAGAAAATAATTATCAACGTAAAAAAAAATTATAGGCATTAATAATATTTTTTTTTTCTATTTCCAAGTAAAATTCAATGTCTAATTTTATCATCTGTTTGAGAGTATGGTTGAAATTATTTTTGAAAGTGTTTTTAATTCAAAAATATATCAAAATGATATATATTTTTATTTTTTAAAAATATATCCACTCGAAAGCGCCATTGAGGCGGCGCATGCGTCTCCTTCAGGCGGTCAAAACGTCACTTCCGCCGTGGTTAAATATCCGGATTTTAAGGGGATGATTGGCATTGCGTTTCAAAAATACTTTGAAAAAATTATTTATATTTTTTACTTTAAATTAATTTTTGATATTTTTATATCATTTTGATGTGCTGATATCAAAAATATATCAAAATGATATATATTTTTATTTTTTAAAAATATATCCACTCGAATGCGCCATTGAGGCGGTGAGTATGTCTCCTTCAGGCGGTCAAAACGTCACTTCCGCCGTGTAATCCGGTGCGCCGCCATGTCCTCTATCTTCCGTCCCGTTGCGTTTTGGTAATACGTGTTCGGGTAAGCAGCGGCGGAAGGTTTTGTGTCGGTTATCTGTTTTCTCTCTCTTGCCGCCGCAAATTAAGATTCGGTCCCTGGTGTATGTAGGACGTGTATTTTGGTCCTTTAGGTTTTAATTTCAGTTTTATTATTGATTTCTTTAATTGAAAGTTTGATTATTTTTAATTGTGCCCTTCAATTAAAACTGATTATATAAAGAAGTTTTTATTTCAGTCCTTATTCTTTTGATTTTTGATTTCTTTTTCGTTCCTTTAATTTATTCGGTACTGATGTTTTAATTTCCTTTAATTTAGTCCTCCAATTAAAATTGGTCATATATACAACTTTTCATTTCGGTCTGTGTTCTTCTAATTTTGCGATAACATTGCACAACAATTAAATTTATTATTTCATTATTTATTTTAGTCCCAATATTTGTTTTTGTTTCAATTTTATCCTTCAAATGGAATTAATCATATTTTTTATTTTTCAGTTCGGTCCTTATTCTTTTTATTTTTTAATTTATATTAATTCATTTTATTTTAATTCTTTGATAATGTTTATTTTTTATTCATATTTATGCATCTATACTTTTAGTTTTTATCTTTTTTTTCATGTTTTCTTTTTAATCTGTTCAACCCTGAAATTTTAATTTATGGTGGTAATTATTTTAAAATTAATATTGAATTTTTTCCCTTTATTCCTTTATTATTTTTTTGTGTTTTATGTTATTTTTATTTATTCTTTGGATTAGATTATTTTTATGATTTTACTATTTGCACAATGATAATGATAATTTTAGTGATTATTTTTAAATTTTTTTAATAAAAATATTTTATTTTTTAATGTTTTTTTAGGGCAATTTAATTGTTTTAATTGTTTTGACACTAATGTTAATAATAATTTGAACTTTTATAGTAATAATAATGACAATAATATAAGGATAGATTTTCGATTTATATTTTCATCTTTTTGTGAATAAAAAACTAACCACTTATTTTTGTTATATAATTATTGGGTTTTTTATATTAAATGATTTAATTTTTTTTTATTCTTAGACAATGTTTATTTTTTATTTGTATTTATACATCTATACTTTTAGTTTTTTTTTGATTGGGAGTTTTTTTAATTGGTTAAATTCTGAAATATGAATTTATATTGGTAATCATTTTAAAATTAATGTTGCTCCTTTTTTCTCTTTATTGTTTTTTATTTTGGCACTTATTCTTTTAATTTTTATTTAATATTAATTATTATTTTTTTCTTGGATAATGTGTATTTTTTTATCCATATTCATTCATTTAAACTTTTGGTTTTGTGACCCCTATCATTCTTTCTCGGTATAGAAACTCTTCATCATGGTCGAGACTTATTTCTCACTCAGCAAAAATATATTGCAAGTTTTCTCCGAAAGGTGAGCACTGAGAAGTGAAACTATGGGCAACACCTCCACCACCTATCTTCTCTTCACCTTCGCTACATTTTGTGGGCTGCGTCCAATTTTATGTTAGGCCAATAAAAGAGGCTCTGGATCCCTTAATGGACTAGAAAACCAAAGCTGAGCGGCCACTCTAAATCAAAGCCCAAAGCGCACAGTCAACTAATTTAGCTCAAGCGTGTATATGATCGGTGCTGAAGAAATCGAAAAGAATTGTATGGTCTGGGAAAATCGATAATGGGCTTGGAAAATCAATAACGGGCGTCTGTCTTCTGAGGCTTTCAATTGCTGGCCATTATTATATTATTAAAAAAAGTTATAGCGTGTTGAGTTATTACTGTAGCATGAGACACAGTTCAATGTGTTTTTTAATAGTATAATTATGTTTTCACCCCTCAGTGCGCTTCCATATTTGCCTTCACATCCGGGATATTGTAGACTTTGCACGGGGACCAGTTGGCATTGACTAAATTTATGGGGGTGTTATTGTCTGTTTCTTATTTTTTTACACAGTCAAACTACTCATTCACCCCTGGGAACAGACTAAAAAACTACGCAAGGTTAAGGCTATTTATGTTTTTTTCCTTCTGGCTATGCACAGTAAAAAAACAACTTAACCCTCCAAAAACGACAAAACGATTCACTGGCAATGAGGGCATTTTCGATTTTTGCCTCTGTGGCAAACAGTGCAACTACTGTACCGCCCTCCTAAACGACAAAACAACACGTTGACGCCAGGGGCCTTATAGTATATTACTCCCAGGTAGTTTTGTTATTATCATCGGAAACGGGGGTATTACGGTGCGTCAGTATTCGTTTATTATTGTTTTTTGATTATCTGCAAGAGCGTCCGGTTAACGCGCCTTCTGTTCTTTCCTTTACGCGCCACATAGGAGGCGCGTTTGATGTACGTAGGCTTTCAAAAATGATCTTTCTCCATATCATCGGATGAGAAAAAATGTCCTCTACAAGATGGCGTCGCGCTTGTCGGCGTTAAGAGGTTGTGTGGTGACCGGTGGTCGGGTTTGGTTTTTCACCCCATTTTTCTCTCTTGCAGTGACAGATTACATGTAAGTGCTCTTAATTTCCAAAGTATTAATTTTAGTCCTTCGTCTTTGTATTTTGATTTACCTCCTTATTTCTTCTATACAAGTTTCAGGTGTTTTCAATTACATCCTTTAATTGCAATTAATAAAAAGGCACCACAGCTGCTATCAAAATATAGCGAAAATACACGGTTTCGTGAGGAGTAACAGCAAAAACTGCAGATGCATAGGTTGTCATCATCGAAGCTGTAGCAGCCCATATTTCAATACAGAAAGGGAACCTGAAGGTGAAACATGCAATGACAAGTATACAAGTGGAGAGAGCCAAAGTGTTTGATATCAGGAAAACATAGAAAGCAACCTTTTGAGATGCATAGATTGCTCTTCCTGCATGGTCTCCATCTTGCCAGACCCTCCAGGAGGGTTCACTCCAGCCTGGAAAGTCACTGCTGCAATCAAGCTCACAACTACTAGCAAAACTTTTCTAGCATCGTCTGTTGTGTGTCTGCTTTCATCAAACTGAAACTTCTTGTACATGCTAGCATCTCTTCTATTATCAGTTTTACTAGGCTGAGACATTTTTGCTTGGGCAAAGATATGCGGGAGATACCAGCACTTTGGCTCCCAAGAAGTTACACCTTAATTAAACTATGCTATATGATATAAAAGAATCATTTATAAAGTATGCCAAGCTGAAATTCAAAGAAAACCATAAAAAAAGATTGTATAATTATCGCAATTAATGATATTACAAGGACTCATTAAATAAAATCTGCTCTTACAATTTAAATATATATGATGTAAAAATTTCCCACCGAAATCATTTATTTAATAGTCAACCTACCTAAGTCAATGAATTTAAAATTATATAAAACAGGTGTGATCAATGTCGGGTATCTGGGCATACAAATAGCCCCACAGGACAGGAAAGGTACAAATTCGGACAACGTTAATAACTTCACATGAATTGAGTCATTGTTTTGCGGATGGGCCTTGGGAATCGAGACCTGCAGTTATTTCTTACATCTACTACTTCAACTACTTCAAGGGAGAGCTATAAAAAAAGAGGCTAAATCTAAAACATCAAAATATTTAGCTTTTTATTTTTATTTTTATTTTTAATTTTTAAAGAGGCTAAATCTAAAACATCAAAATATTTAGCTTTTTATTTTTATTTTTATTTTTATTTTTATTTATTTTGAAAAATAAAAATAATATTTTCAAGTTGAAGAGCTATTTTTATATATTAATTAAAAAAAAAAAAAAAAATTTAATATATTTTTATACAAAAAATAATAATTTTAATTGTACTAGTAGTTAATTATTATTAATAAATAATTAAGACAGATATGGTATTTTTAAATGATTTTTTTTTATTTGAGTTAAAATATAAAAAAATATTATGTTTATATTATTCAAAAATTTACTATTATTAACTTTATTTTTATAAATAATTTTGTCCATAGGGTGAGTGAGCATGAAGCCATCTTTGTTTTTTCTTCCTTGAGATGGTTGCTGTAGCTTCCAAGAAATTTGTTAGCTGATACAGCCATGTGCTAGGTTATAAATGTTTGCGGTTCGGTAGTGTTTATTATTTTGTTTTAAAATTATTTTTTATTAAATTTGAAATTTTTTATTTATATTTTTTTAAATGAAATATAAAAATATTATTTTTATATCATTTTTCATGTAATTATATTAAAAATGATTTTAAATAATTAAATAATATTTTTTAAATATTGTTTTTCAATGAGAAACACTTTAAAAAACAAACTCAATTAGACTCTCAAATAGTCAATGAGAGTCAAATTAAGAAAATAATTATTAATGCAAAAAAAATTACAGTCATTAATAATATTTTTTTCTATTTTCAACTAAAATTCAGTATTTAATTTTATTATCTGTTCGAGAGTTTGGTTGAAATTAATTTTGAAATTGTTTTTCGTTCATAAATATATTAAAATAATATTTTTTATTTTTAAAAAAATTATTTTTGATAACAACACATGAATGAGAATGATATAAAAACATCAAAAATTATTTAAAATAAAAATATAAATAATGTTTTTAAATGTTTTCAAAAGTATAACTTAATATGAATTGAGTTATTGTTTTGCAGATGGGCCTGGGGAATCGAGACCTGCAGTTATTTCTTACACCAACTACTTCAAGGAGAGCTAAAAACGCTAAATGTAAAACATAAAAAATTGAATTTTTATTTTTATTTTTATTTTTATTTATTTTGAAAAATAAAAATAATATTTTCAAGTTGAAGAGCTATTTTTATATATTAATTAAAAAAAAAAAAAAAAATTTAATATATTTTTATACAAAAAATAATAATTTTAATTGTACTAGTAGTTAATTATTATTAATAAATAATTAAGACAGATATGGTATTTTTAAATGATTTTTTTTTATTTGAGTTAAAATATAAAAAAATATTATGTTTATATTATTCAAAAATTTACTATTATTAACTTTATTTTTATAAATAATTTTGTCCATAGGGTGAGTGAGCATGAAGCCATCTTTGTTTTTTCTTCCTTGAGATGGTTGCTGTAGCTTCCAAGAAATTTGTTAGCTGATACAGCCATGTGCTAGGTTATAAATGTTTGCGGTTCGGTAGTGTTTATTATTTTGTTTTAAAATTATTTTTTATTAAATTTGAAATTTTTTATTTATATTTTTTTAAATGAAATATAAAAATATTATTTTTATATCATTTTTCATGTAATTATATTAAAAATGATTTTAAAAAATTAAATAATATTTTTTTAATATTTTTTAATATAAAACACTTTAAAAAACAAACTCAATTAGACTCTCAAATAGTCAATGAGAGTCAAATTAAGAAAATAATTATTAATGCAAAAAAAATTACAGTCATTAATAATATTGTTTTTCTATTTTCAACTAAAATTCAATATTTAATTTTATTATCTGTTTGAGAGTGTTTTGATTTTGAAATTGTTTTTCATTCATAAATATATCAAAATAATATTTTTATTCTTAAAAATTATTTTTGATATCAACATATAAAAATGATATAAAAACACTAAAAATTATTTTAAATAAAAATATAAATAATTTGTTTTAATTTTTTCAAAAATATTTTTGAAATATAGTACCAAATATTTTTATGTTTACCCCATGAAGGAGGCTCTGGATTCCTTAATGGACTAGAAAACCAAAGTTGAGTGGCCACTCTACATCAAAGCCCAAAGTGCACGATCAACTAATTTAGCTCAAGCGTGTATATGATCGGCGCCAAGAAATCGAAAAGAATTGTGTGGGCTGCGTAAAATCGATAATGGCGTTTGTCTTCCCAGGCTTTCAATCGCGGTCATTATTATTATTATCTATATATCTAAAAGGTATCAGCTTAAATGTACAGATAAATTATCTGTAGATTGGATGTTTTGCTTTTGTACTCTCGGAGTACAAATGCCTCTTTTTTTTTTTTTAAATTTCGTTTTTTTTTTAAATTATTTTTTTTTTCTAAATTTTGTTTTTTTCTTTTTAAATTCTTTTTCTATAAATTTCGTTTTTTTTTAAATCCTTTTTTTCTTTTTATAAATTTCGTTTTTTTTCTTTTTAAATTTTATTTTCTAAATTTCGTTTTTTTTTTCTTTTTAAATTCTTTTTTTCTTCTAAATTTCGTTTTTTTTCTTTTTAAATTCTTTTTTTTTTCTAAATTTCGTTTTTTTTTATTTTTTTTAAATAATTTTTTTTATTAAAAATTTCGTTTTTTTTATTTTTAAATTCTTTTTTTTTCTAAATTTCGTTTTTTTTCTTTTAAATCCTTTTTTTCTAAATTTCATTTTTTTCTTTTTAAATTCTTTTTCTATAAATTTCGTTTTTTTTTAATTCTTTTTTTTCTAAATTTCGTTTTTTTTCTTTTTAAATCCTTTTTTTCTTCTAAATTTTGTTTTTTTTTCTTTTTAAATTCTTTTTTTTTTCTAAATTTCGTTTTTTTCTTTTTCAATTCTTTTTTTTTTCTAAATTTCGTTTTTTTCTTTTTAAATCCTTTTTTTTCTTCTAAATTTTGTTTTTTTAATCCTTATTTTGGAAAGTGTTGCTTTTCGTTTGTTTTTTTTTATTTTTTTAAATCCTAATTTTAGAAAATTACTCTGTAAAAGTTGTTTTCGTTTGTTTGTTTTTTTAACTTGGATATCAATGACAGCTTACACGTATCACGATTAATCTCCGGATCTATTTTTTTCCTTTTTTTGTTTCCACTTCTACATTTCCCCCCTTTTTTCCACTTATATTTTTTCCCCATGACCGGGGTGTCCGAGTTATTTTATGCACAACATGATTTTTTTTCTCATTACTGTTTAAAAAGGTGTTTTTCCCTTGCATTGTTTTTTTTAATAACCATGCTTTTTTTTAATAATAATGTTCACAGTTCAATACTGTTTGAAGAGGTGTTTCTGTTTTTTTATTTTAATCGGGCTTTTTTTTCTTTTAAACCTGGGTATCCGTTACAGCTTATGCGCACCGACTAATCTCTGAATCCATTTATTATTATTATTTTTTATTATCACTTACATATTTTTTTTTCATGACCAGGATCTCCGGATTAGTTAACGCGCCTCATGATATTTATATGTTTTTTTATTTATTTTTGTTAAAGTTTCTAGAATATTTTTAATCTTTCATTAATTATATGTTCTGATATTTATTGGATATTATCTCATACGAATATATATAGGGATAAAAAAACATGACCTTGGATTTTTTGAATAAAAAATATTAATATCAGTATTCTTAAATACATTTACTATAATCATATAATGAATAAATCGAATAACATAAAAAAAATTGTCTTCGAATTTTAATTTTTTACTTAACACAATAACAATAACAATAATAATTTAATTGTTTTTCTTGCTTACTCTTTTGTTATTGTTTTTTTCTCTCCATATAATCTAATAATTTTTATTGTTTTGACAGTGATGACAATGATTTTTTTTAATTTTCTTAAATTTTCTAGGATAATTTTAGTCTTTCATTAATTATATGTTCTAATATTTATTGGATGGTATCTCATATGAATATATATATATATATATATATATATATATATATATATATATATATATATATATAGGGAAAAGAAAACATGACCTAGGTTTTTTGGAATAAAAAAATTAATATCATTTGAAAATTAATATTGAAATTTGGTACTCTTTTGTTTAGATTTATTTCTTAAAAACAAATTTATAATATTTTCATTTTTAATATTTTAAATATAATATTGTCTGGGAAAAGATAAACTAAAAAAAAAATAAAGATGTACGTAGGTTATCTACAATTACAAAATATACGCGTCACTTTCCATTTTGATTACATAAATTTTATCAATTATAACTATACTAAATAAATATTAAACTAATAAAATACAATACATATATAAACAATAAATTTTCTACATAGATAAAACCACCATGATCACATGCGGTATACCGCTTCAGTACTATATACTAAAAGATATCATACATTCACGGTGCATTGTGAGGGCTTTCACTGTAGATTATAGTAGTAGTTTTAGGTCAGTTTAGTTTTTGGGTCGGTTGGGTTTTGGGTGGGTCACGGATTGTTTTGATTTTATATATTTATTTGCATAGTAAAATAACCATTCTACCCTCAAATAAGATAAAAAAACAAGAGTTGTTAGAGAGAGTATCGCGGTAATTTCACATTCCATTGCACAATAAAATAACTCTTTTAGCCTCCAGTAAGCCAAAAATCAAGGGTTTTTTGTGACGGTGTTTCAGATATTTCACTTTTTTTAAATGTCGAAATACTTTTTTTACCATTTTTTTACCTCCAATAAGGCTAAATAGAAGAGTTGGTTATAGGTGTGTTTCAGTAATTTACTATTTTTTATTATTCTTTTCTGACGATAATACTCAACCTCACGCTCGTTTGGAACGGCGCGAGTGGCGTCGCCCGATGATAAAAAATGTCCATTCGTCATTTTACCCGAATACATGGGGGTGCATCGGCATCTCACCTGATGCGTTGCCATGTACTCTTTTTCATGGTATCGCATGTAGCCACACAAGATGAACAAAGTTGTAACGGTGGTCGATTGAACTTTTTTTTTTGGCCCTTTTCTCTCCTTTCTATGCTAAATTAAACGCCATACCCCTATGTTTATGAGGTTTTTAGTTCAATCCTTGCTTTTTTGATTGTTTTCTATGGTCCTGATTTCTATGATATAGGTTTTAATCTGTTTAAATTGTACCATTCAATTGAAATTGAATATATATTGCATTTTCATTTCAGTATTTATTTTATTTATTTGGGGTTTGATTTTCAATCCCTTAATATTTTCGGTACAAAAGTGTTGATGTTTTCAATTTTATCTTTTGATTGAAATTGATAATATATTTGGTTCTCGTATTAGCACTTATACTTTTAATTTCTTTATTTTTTATATTTCTGAAATAATCTATATTTTTTCCCATATATATGCTTTTAGCTTTGATCTCTAATTTTTATTATTTTCTCTTTTGTTGAGGTAATATTGTTTTTTGAAAAATTTAGTTCTTAAATTTTAGTTTGTGTTTATAATCAATTGAAAATCTACATTTCTTATTTTTTTTTCCTGTTTGATCTTTCTTTTAGTTTTTTTTATATTATTTTCAAGTCAAATGAATTTTTTTGCTCAGCTAATATTTTTGTTTGTTTTATCATGTATTTTATTTTTTTTGTTTGCTCTTTTGTTAAAGTTTTTAGTTTTTGATTTAATTTTGTTTAATAATAATAATAATAATAATAATAATAATAGTTTTAGTTTTCTTTCTTGCTTCTTCTTTTGTTAATGTTTTTGAATTTTTTTTCTTGGTGTAATTTAATAATTTTTATTGTTTTGGTAGTAATAATAATGATAATTTTAGATATTAAAGCTTTGATGTTGTTGTTGTTGTTATAATAAAGGATGTTGATGTGTTTTATTATATCAAAACTTGCATGTATAGATGATATATTTTATTTTTAAACTAGCAAAATCTATTAATTACTTCAATACCCACAGTTATAAAAATTATTTGTTCAGCCCGCAATGTAGTGCAGTCAATCTAACTCCCCGTAAACTATTTGTTTTCTTTTAAAATAGCCCGGAAGAAATATACATTAGGAGCTTAGCCCATCAGGAATAAAGACCTTCTAAAGTACTGTCTCTTCTTATTCTGGAATAAAATTATATTAAGTGCCTAAAACTTATATATGAACCTTATAATTGAGTATATAATCTTTAATTTTATTTAAATAAATACTCTATATTTTTATTTTATATAGTAAAGTGTTAAGGCGGATTTGTTTTCAATCAAATACTAATATGGGTAAAAAATATAAAAAGTAGATGAAAAACAAGAATTAA
This sequence comes from Salix exigua, assembly GCA_032356905.1. NCBI lineage: Eukaryota > Viridiplantae > Streptophyta > Magnoliopsida > Malpighiales > Salicaceae > Salix > Salix exigua. The sequence goes on from CM063601.1 coordinate 2,988,576, forward strand.
TCATTGGGATTTGGTTTATAAATGAACTTTGGATCCGTAATGAATATCTGATTTCCTCTATTAGTTTAGTTTGAAATGATGTTAACAAAACCCTAACAACACAGAGAAATTATTATTAAATAACAGGAGAGGCTCTTTAATCAACAATAATAAAGATTAAGTGTTCAGTAATATACTAATTTAAAGTAAACAATTTAAAAATCACTCTACGTATATAATTAAAATACTAAATAAAAGGATTTATTTAATCACAGCAACACGAGATCATACCTAGCTAGTTATATATTTTAATAAAAGACCACAAGAGCTGACAGAAAATGCTACAACCGGAGGAGTTACAATGGAAGCTGGAATAAAAAGCAAACATTAGCATGGGCTTAAGCTATGTAAAAGATCTATACTTGTTGACCTGCTTACCCATCATTTTTTCTCCTTCTTCCTGACTTCATGTTTGACTCTCATTCTTACCCACACGCCATTTTTTGAAGATATAAAACAAAAACCTCACCACAAAAGGCCCTGAAGCTGTGATCAAAACATAGCGAAAACGCACAGTTTCATTTGGAGTAACAGCAAAAATTGCAGATGCGTAGGTCATCATCATCGAAGCTGTAGCAACCCAGATTTCAAAATGGAAAGGGAACCTGTAAGTGAGAGATGTGATGACAAGTATACAAGAGGAGAGAGCCAAAGTGTTTGATATCAAGAAAACATAGAAAGCATGCTTTTGAGATGCATAGATTGCTCTTCCTGGACGATCTCCTTCTTGCCAGACCCCTCCAGGAGGGTTCACCCCAGCCTGGAAAGTCACTGCTGCAATCAAGGCCACAACTATTAGCAAAACATTTCTAGTATCGCTTGGCGTGTCTCTGTTTTCGTCATACTGAAACTTCTTGAACCAACTAACACTCTTTTTAGTATTGGTTTGATTAGGCTGAGACATTTTTACTCGGGCAAAGATATACAGGAGATACCAGCACGCTAGCTCCCAAGAAGTTACACCTTTAAAATCTGATCTTACAATTTAAATATATGTAATGCAAGAACTTCCCAACTAAATAATCTATTGAATGGTCAACGTTACCCAAGTCAATGAATTTAAAATTATATAAAACAGATGTGGATCGTGATTATCAATGCCATGTATCTGGGTATGCAAGTAGCCACACCAGGACAACAGAGGTACAAATTCGGACAAAAGTTTAAATGAATCGAGTTGTTGTTTTGCAGATGGGCATGGGTTTATTTGCGCCCAGCTGAAAAGGAAGGGGGGAGAAAATAGAAAAAGAAAAGAAAAGTAGTGAGTGAGCATGAAGCCATCTTTGATTTTTATTCCTTGAGATAGAGATGGTTGCTCTAGCTTCCGAGAAATTTGTTAGCTGATACAGCTATGTGATAGGGTATAATTGCTGCTGTTCGGGACCATTTAAAAATGATTTTGATAAAAATTAAAATAATTTTATTTTTAGTTAAAAATTTTGGTATTTTTATATCATTTTAATATAAATTTTGTTAAAAATATTGTTACATATATAAAATTTATTTTAATACATATATTAAATTTAATCTACAAGTTTCAAACAAGCTGCTATTCGTTACGGGCAATAAAATAGGATATTTGCCTCTAATCTACACAACTCAAACCAACTTTTTAACCATGCTGATAATCAAGACCATCGTCTCTACATCTCCCTTCAAGCTCTCAGTATTATACATTTCGATTTTGTTTGTCGTAACATTTTGATGATCAGCACGTAACGTCAGTCTTCTCGGATCACAGCCGTCCCACTCATGTGTTTATGATAAGTTGAAAATTGATATTTTTTTTAGTTTTTTATTTTATTTTTAAGTTAAATGATTTTTTTCAGCTAATAATTTTTATTTTTGTTTTTTTATCATTTATTTTATTTTTTGTTTGCTTTTTTATTAAATTTTTTAGTCTTTTTTATTCTTTGATTTAATTTTTTTTCCATTATTAACACAACCACAACAACAACAATAATTTTAGTTTTTTTTTCCTCTTTTGTTATTGCTTTTGAGTTCTTTTTCCTTGAGGTAATTTAATATTTTTTATTGTTTTATTAGTAATAGTAATGTTGTTTTAGAAGTTAAGACTTTGATTTTACTGTTGTTATAATAAGATGTGTTTTATTATATCAAACATCGCATGTATAAATTCTATTTTTTTTTAACTATTAAAATCTATTAATTTCTTCAATATCAATAATTATAAAAATTATTTACTTGGCTATTAATGTACTGCAAACAATCTAACAAGGGTAAACTATTTGTTTTCTTTAAAAATAGCCCGGAAGAAATATTTATTAGGACCTTAACCCATCCCTGGAGGAATAGCGACCTTTAAAAGTATTGTCTCTTCTTCTTCTGGAATAAAATGACTTTGAGTGACTAAAACTTATATATGAATTTTATAATTGAGTATAAATCAAATACTAATATGGGTAAAAATATAAAAAGTAGATGCAAAACAAGAATGGATCATTGGGATTTGGTTTATAAATGAGCTTTAGATCCGTGATGAATATTTGATTTCCTCTATTATTTTAGCTTGAATTGATGTTAACAAAACACAGAGAAATAATTATTAAATATCAGGAGAGGGAATTTAATTAAAAATAATAACGATCAAGTGTTCGGTAGTTTACTAATTTAAACTTTAAAGTGAGTAATTTAAAAATGACTCTCTACATTTAATTAAAATACTAAATAAAAGGATTTATTTAATCACAGCAACACGGGATCATACACGGCCAGTTATATATTTTAATAAAAGACCACAAGAGCTGACTAAAAGAGCAAGGCTGCTAGAGCTGGAGGAGTTACAATGGAAGCAGAGATTAAAATGCAGCATTCGCACGGGCTTAACCTCCACTTGTTGATCACCTGCTTGCCCATCGTGTTCTTCTCCTTCTTCCTTACTTGACTCTCATTCTCAACCATACAATATTTCTTGAAGAAATAACCCAAACACCTTATCAAAAAAGGCACTAAAGCTGGGATGATCAACAGACAGCGAAAACGCACAGTTTCATGAGGAATAACAGCAAAAACTGCAGATGCATAGGTTATCATCATCCAACCTGAAGCAGCCAATATTTCAAAGTGTTTGTTATCAAGAAAACATAGAAAACACGCTTATGAGATGCATAGATTGCTCTCCTTGCATGTTCTCCATCTTGCCAGACCCCTCCAGGAGGGTTCACCCCAGCCTGGAAAGTCGCTGCTGCAATCAAGGCCACGACTACCAGCAAAACATTTCTAGCTTCGCGTGGCGAGTCTCTGCTTTTATCAAATATCACTTCTTTTACTAGGCCAAGACATTTTTACTCGGGCAAAAATATGCAGGAGATATCAGCACTCTTGATCCCAAGAAGTTACACCTTTAAAATCTCATCTTACAATCGAAATATATATAATGTAAGAATTTCCCAGCTAAATAATTTATTGAATGGTCAACGTTAACCAAGTCAATGAATTTAAAATTATATAAAACAGATGTGGATCTTGATTATCAATGCCGGGTATCTGGGTAGCCACAAGAGAGGTACGAATTCGGACAAAAGTTTAAATGAATCGAGGGGGGGGGGAGCATGAAGCCATCTTTGTTTTTTATTCCTTGAGATAGATGGTTGCTCTAGCATGAAGCTCTGAGTATTATACATTTTGATTTTGTTTGTCGTCACATTTTGATGATCAGCGCGTAACGTCAGTCTTCTCGGATCACAGGCGTCCCACTCATGTCTAGCCCTTAAGCGAAAAGAGGACAAGTCCGACGAGGAATTTCACGGCCATCACTTGGTTACTCGTTTTGTTTCTTAATTTATTATTCACTTGAAGAATAATTCAACTTGAGACATTAATGTTTAATAGTTTCTGATACAGCTACTAGGTCGCTGTGACATATCTGGGTTGGGTTTATCAGCATGTTTGTCTTGTTATAATAATAATAAAAAAAGGACCAGATATTGGAGGAAACTAACTTTAATCCTTCAAATGCGTTTCTCGCACAAGGCACATATACAGAGCACGCATAAAGATTTTGTGTATATAATAATTTCATTATCAGATCGCCGGACGGTTGGCAGATGGAAAAGACAGCCACTCAGGGTAGAAGCACCGGTTCAACCACCATTCACCAAACTCTCCTCCTCTAGACGAGCCCATCCCTTCGACTCCTTACGATAGGAGTGCTCATACCGATAACCTCTGGAATATTTAATTAAAAACGAAATAAAGATTGAGAAGAGGTGTTAAACTTTCAGTAAGTATTTTAATCTTCAAATATATTTCATTCAATGTTACAGTGCATGTATTTATAGTAATAAATACACTAAAAACTAAAAAACACACGAAACTCACCTAAAACTGAATTACAAAAATAGTTATGCTAATTTACAAGGCTTATCAGTTTATATTCTAGCTATAATATTTAACACCCCCCTCAAGTTGGAGCGTGTATGTTTATCAAGCCCAACTTGTTAATTGCTCCATGAAATGTCTTTCCTGAAACCGCCTGTGCGAGTATATCTGTCAATTGATCTTCCGACCTTACAATCAGAAATTGTATAATTTTTCGATCAAGGTTTTCTTTAATAAAGTGTCAATCGACTTCGACATGTTTGGTACGATCATGTTATACAAAATTATGCGCAATCTAAATAGCTGCTTATTATCACAGTATAGACCCATAAATGTCTCATATTCAATTCTCAGGTTTTGTAGTACCTGTTTAATCCATATCAATTATGCGACTATTTTCTGATTTTTATTTTTTTCAAGTGACAAGATTGACTTCCACAAATATAAAATATCTTGTCAGTTTGATTTCCTGTTTGATCCGTTCAGAATTATTATATTTGATGCCCACTTGGACAGATAGTCTAGCCTACTGGGCCCATAAAACAAGGTAAGAATACACTCAATAAAATTTCAGCCCAAATTCCAAGCCCAGTTGGAAAGTTAGATGGGTCCCAATGCGAGAAAGCCGAAAGATATGTGCCAGGGATCAGGTAATTCGAAATAAAATCCCGATATTCTTCTGTTATGGAAACCCCGAAGAGGAAAATGGCCATAACCTCCGTATTTATCTCTCTCTACATATATCTCAATATCCTCTCCCCCGCCTACCACCACACGCGCGCACGCACTTATTTCTTCGTTCAAACCAAGCAAGCACCACCATCCACAAAAAAAAAAAAATAGTGCTCGAGGATAATAATGCCAGCCAAATCACCTCCTAACAAAGTCATTGAACCACCCACCACCCTGACGGTGGGTTACCACTTGCGACTATTCCCCAATCAGATGATGATATGATCACAACCAACCGTGATCATCGTGATCATCGCAGCCACCATCACATGGCCAAAGTCAGAAAGTGGACCTTTCTTTTGTCCCTAGATAAGGGTGTGCACAACCCACATCCTACGGCGCACGTTAGCCCTCCCTTCCCGCCCCCACTCACACACCTAAGCGGTGGCCTCGTCCGCACACCCCTCCCACCCCGCACCCACCCTCCATACCTTATTCAATATGCCACCAAACCCCACTTTGCCCCTTCCACCACCACATCCACAACCACGCCCACCTTACCTTTCCTCTCTTATCCTCCCTCTTCCACATCCAATATCCCCCTTAACGCCCGCCGCCTTTCCTCTCTTTCTTGTTCTTCACGACCACCACCATCACATCCGCGATTTTCTTTTGACTCCTCCTTCCCCGAGATCTCTACTTCGCTAACGTGCGCCAGCACCCTTCTCTCCCTAGTCTTCCGCCGCCGCCACAGCAACCTCAAGAAGTCCCGCTTCCCCTTTTGCTCTCGTCCTCTCCATCGCAGATCTCCACCATCAAAATCCCTCATTTGCTAACGTGCACGGATTCCCCTTATATCAACCTTCACCAGCACCCATGTCCACACCACCCAACACCGGATCGCCCTCACCCTCACAAGATCTAACCCCCCTTCAAGCCACCGCCCTACAAGCGCTCCCCGCTCCGTCAACGCAACCATCCACAAATCCTCGGCGTCTACCACCACCATGTTGGACCCCAGATGAAACTGTGGCCCTAATCGACGCTTACCGTGACAAATGGTACACGCTCCGCCGCGGTAATCTCAAAGCAAATCACTGGCAAGAAGTAGCTGATGCTGTATCTCGCCGCTGTCCAGCTGCGTCACCGCCAAAAACCGCTGTGCAGTGCCGCCACAAGATGGAAAAACTCCGGAAACGGTACCGAACCGAGATCCAGAGGGCCCGATCCATGCCGGTCTCAAGGTTTTCATCGTCTTGGGTCCATTTTAAGAGAATGGATGGGATGGAAAAAGGGCCACAAGCTAAGGCTGATTATAATTCAGAGAGCGAAGGTGATGATAATGACGATGATAATGAGGATGATGGTGATATTCATGGATCTTATTTAGAAAATTATAGGACTCCTGGTAATGTTATGAATACTCGAAGTATTCAAAAGCTTTATCGAAATGGGATTGGGAATCCAGGAACTGGTAGTGGTAATAATGGATTGAGTGGTGGAAGTTCTGGTATGGGTTCGGGTAATGCTGGTGGGTTTCGAATTAGAATACCAACTGGAGTTAGTATAGCTCAGCCAGGACCGAAATTTTATGCGAAAGCAGAGCAGAAGTATGGCGGGAGTCCTGGCATGGGTGTTAATGCGAGCCCAAACCCGAACCAGAAGCCTAATTATGGTGGGGTGGGGAGTAGTAGTAGGGTTATGAGGGGGGGTGAGGAAATGGGGAAGAAAAGAGAGCGGGAGCCGATGGAGGATTTGGTTGCTGCAATTAAGGTATTGGGAGATGGGTTTGTTAGAATGGAGCAGATGAAGATGGAAATGGCTAGAGAGATGGAGACGATGAGGATGGAAATGGAGATGAAGAGGACGGAGATGATTATTGAGTCACAGCAGAGAATTGTGGAGGCTTTTGCTAAAGCATTATCGGAGAAGAAGAAAAGGCCAAAGAGAATGCCCTCACCTGAGTCATAGTTGGGTGAGTTTGCTGTCTTTTGTTTTCGTTGCTAGAGATTTGACCCTTGTTGGCAAGAGATTGAATGGTCGGGTCAGATTTGATACATCTTTGGATGGAAATATGGAGGTGATTAAGTTAATTTCATGTCTAGATCAGTGTTACGCTGCTTGTTTTGTGATTATTTCTTGAGAGTAAGTTAGGAGGATGTGAAACTTTGTTAGTGTTTACAATTTACTTTTTGATGAATGTAGCTTCAGTATTTTAGATTAGATGCTTGAGTACAATTACTTAGTGTTTTTGTTAACTTAGTGTTTTTGTGGTTTATAAGGAACATAAATGTAGCAGCTTCATGATTCTTCTAATCCCCTGTTTTGCTTGTGAATTGGATGGTAAAGACTCTTTTAGCCTCTGATGCTAGATTTTGTTTTCTGATTGATTGATATTCTAATGTGCCAAGAACAATGATTTACCAGATAAGGAATAAAAATTCGGGACATTTGTTAGTATTTTCTTCTTGTAACAAGGGAGATAATAATAAAGGGGAAACATAACAAAACAACGTGGTCACTTATGAGATGACTTCTTTTGTTTGTATGATTAGTTTTTGGGACAGTTTCCATTCTAAGCTCTCCTTTAGAAGAGATCTCTGTCTTGTGTCGAGGCCTTGTGTTCATGCACCTTCTAGCTGATAAATGGAACTTGCAAAGATTTCCCAGGACTAGTTTGCATGGATAAAGAGGGTGGCAAAACAGGGGATTGTTTTTCTTTGAAGCCTATGTCTGTCAAAATTTCTCAGATAATCATCTTTACCTGTTAATGGTATCAAATCTTGAAACTTTTCTTGCCGTGACATTTCGCTCATAATTCCACCAACTGCTTCAACTTTTCGTTTTCATTACTGTAATTTAATGATTTTCTGTCCTTCGATTCTTAGCAAGTACTCTCATGGGTTTGGACCAAATAGCCTTTACCTGCTGCTGCCATCTTCACGAAATGGATGCATCCTGTTAGCCTGCCAAGAAATTAAGGGGCTAATTTCTACTCTGCGAAATGAATCTATCATAACCAGCACGACTGCTTCGCGTTCTAGTGGAAAAGGGGCGGTCTCATTTTTTTTCTTAAGTTGGATAGCAGAGAGCAATTTGTAAGCGACGACTTGCTATTCTAAATAATAGGGGTGAGAGAAAAAACTAAGTAAACCAAGAACATAATAATAATAATAAAGATTGGAAAATAAAAAACTACTTAGAAAACCAAAAAAAGAAGTTTGGTCCAGTCTTGGTTTGGCTTCTGAAAACTGGTTCAATAGAGCTAAAATGAAATTACTTAACAAGAATAAAAAAAGAAAATCATCTTCAAAAGATTCAAACCCTAAAATTCACTATTATAACAGCACATCCCCTTTTAACTTTTGTTTGGATAAGTTCACGTCTTCTATTTATTTATTTAGGGTTTAGGGTTTATTTATTTATTTATATTTATGACCGGTTGTTTGGGCTAGTTTACGAGTATCTTAACTATTCTTGGATTCACTCGAATATCCTACAAGTTCATAAATTAACCGAACATCCTGCAAGTTCGAGTGAATATCATTTTTTATTTGTGTGTGTTTTTCCACAACAAAAACTAAGTGTAAATGCTTGCCCTTGCTAATCAGTGAATATCATTTTTTATTTGTGTGTGTTTTTCCACAACAAAAACTAAGGCCTTGTTTGTTTCAAGGAAAGTGAATTCTGAATTCACTTTCCTTGCTTCAGATGTTTGTTTCTTGGAAACAACTTTCCTAGAAAGTGGTTTCCAAGCAACAAACACAGAAAGTTGTTTCCGGTGTTTAGTAAACACCGAAACCACTTTCCAGAAAGTTGTTTCAACCAAGGAAAACTTAAGGCTTGAAAAAGGAAAGTGTACTCCTCCGCCAAACATCCGAATACACTTTCCGTGAGCTAGCTAGTTATTGTTTTTTTTTAAAAAATAGAAACATGTTAGTATTATTTTTATATAAAAAATAATAATTCTGATATTAACAATTAAAAACACAAAAACTAATAATTTAAATCTTAAAATTCTATTTTTTTAATCACCCTAAATTAAAATTTTGCATTGAGATTTTGATTTAAAATTAAAAAACTTATTTTAAGCTTTTAAAATTGGAAAAATATATATTAATAATAAGTTTTACTTAAAAATATTTCACAAGCTTATTTCTCTATAATATGATATGACATATATTGTTATATTTTATAAAATAAGCTATGTATGAATATAGGATATAATAAAAAAATTCATCATTATACTTTTTAGATTTCATTTTTTTTTATTTTAAGTGATTAAATATTTTATATTAAATATTTTATATATATTAGATAATCTTGAAAAAAAATTAATTTATTAATAAATTATTTTTCAGTTCATTTTCCATAACACTGCCAAACATCGGAATTCACTTTTCAGGAAACCACCTTCAGGAATTCACTTTCCAGGAAAGTGAATTCCAGGAATTCACTTTTCAGGAAACCACTTTCCAGGATTCACTTTCCAGGAAACCACTTTCCAAAGAAACAAACAGGCCTAAGTGTAAATGCTTGCCCTTGCTAAATACTACTAAAAGAAAGGGGAAAGGGCATTACGTAGGTACCCATAATTTAGCCAGAAATGGCAAATTAAGTTACGTGTACAAAGTCTCAAAGCAAGAGGAGAACCTACGAGTTTTTTTGGACTTTAACATGGTAAACAAAGAATTTGAGAAAATAACACAGAATACAAAATATGTAGAAAAATAAAAGAATTTTAAATGTCGTGAATTGCAAATGTTAAACTCTTCGGAATTGTACAATAGCCAGCACAATTTACAATAATAATAATAAATAAATAAAATAGTAGAGATAAAAATAGTAAAATAAATATTGAAAAATTTAAAAGGAGAGGACCATCCTTGGGGATTTGAACCCGACGTGAATCGAACACGCAACCTTCTGATCTGGAGTCAGACGCGCTACCATTGCGCCACGGATCCTCCTTAAAATCAACTCCTTGTAAATATAACATATCAGGTATATTCATTCAGTCGATAGGTGCATGGGCTCGGCTTGGTCGCCATCAACGCCATACTTGATGTATATACTTTGAGCTCAGGAAAGGGTGTGTGCATATTCCTCTTCTTTTTGCTGCATTCTCCATCTCTCTCTGGCTTGAGTTTCAAAACGGGGATGACAGACAAACATTGTTTTGCAGCATTGTTGAATATAGATAATCAATGATTTATTACCCTTAATTTCTCTTGTTCTCTTCTTTTTTTGTAATCTACAAAATGTACGGGGTATATTCTATATAATTCATAGATTCACTACAAATGGGAGCTAACAAAAATTTGGGTTCAAATCACCCTGATAGTGAGCTGACAATAAGCACCTAAAAACTAAGACCCAGTTGAGCTGCTGTCTCTGTTTGTATTAAGGTTTTGGTTTCCGGCGCTTCTGTTGATTCTTCGGACATGTAACCGAACAGGATTTTCCAAGACAGCAGCATTAACATTACCCCCACCTCTGGTTTGGTTGGATGCTGAGCAATTCTCTCTACAATTCCCATATCTCCAGGAAGAACGAAACCGAACACCTTTTATGCCTTATTCCACCCATCGTGGTTAGCTTGGCTGATGAAGAATTCTGGGCCAGATTCGACCCCTGCCACCGAACCTATTCTAATTGGAGGGCAAGCCTCTGTTGGAATATCCTTAAATACTGTCCCATAGGCTCCAAGAGTTCCTTGAATTTATGCAAACGAGGGGCCATAATGAGCCTGCACAGCTCAAGTGAAAAGGTTTGGTAAAAAAATTCAACATCTGGAAGAAGAAGAAAGTTGCATTTTATGTTATATGCTGGGTTATTGTGTGAGAACAGCACTCAAAAGCAATTTGCGTCAAGATCAGTCCTTTTCCAAGCATCTTTTCTGAAGGTGGTGTTACCAATCAAGGGAAATCCCAAATCATACATGTAGCTTCATCAATTGCCATTTCTTCTGAATCCCAAGACTTTCCCCAGCTTTCTGCACGGTAAAAGTGGCAGCCCAAACAGTGGTGCGAAATCATCAGATCAAGATTGTATGAAATAGAATATGGAGCACAACCAGGTAACAGCTGCACATAGCATCAAAATAAGGCTGGACCGAAGCTAGTACTTGGTTCAAAATTCAGCAAAAAAGAAAATTCAGCCTGTTTCTCCACAAAACACCCAAGAATCACACAAGCAAGGCCCGCTGCCACCGTTACACATTCCTTTACAAGC